>ADNK01001332.1:5000-29683 GCA_000320545.1 Bigelowiella natans CCMP2755 | reverse complement strand
GGCTGCTGCTGCTGCTCCTGTATCTCTTTCTCATCTATTATTAACTCTGCATCATCATCAGCATCATCATACTCATCTTCCTTATCCCACACTCCTCTCCCTCCACTCTCACCCACCTACAGAGTGGGTGCGGGATCACTATGCTTATTCACTCCGCCCCCGCTTTCATCTTCCTCCACATCTACGCCAACGACCCACAGAGAGTACCGCGCGCCTCTCACTAATTGCACACACACACACACACACACACACACACACACATATATATATATATATATATATATATATATATAATGTATATGTGCGCACAGGTGCGAATTATAACCCAGAGGACATTCCGTCGCAGGCTCGCGACTATATCCGTGGGTCCATGCAGAAGTTTGCCAGGAAGATGAAAGCAGAGGCCAAGCGATTCAGCTCTCTGAAACGGCATCAACGATGGGGGTGGGTTAGATTTGAGGGAGGAGAGTATTGGATGATGATGATGATGATGATGATGATGATGATGATGCAGAGTTAACTATAGATGGTAGTCAGGAACAGCAGCAGCAGCAGCAGCCCCTTATTCATTTCGTTTCTCTCCCTCTCCCTCTCCCTCCCTCTCTCTCTCTCTCTCTCTCTCTCTCTCTCTCTGTGTGTGTGTGTGTGTGTGTGCGTGTGTGTGTGCGTGTGTGTGTGCGTGTGTGTGTGTTTTTTTGAAGGTTCAAAGCTCCTATATCTCAGATGCTGCTTCCTTTCCTCGAGGAAGTGTTCCCAGGTAGTAGCAGTAGTAGTAGTAGTAGTGGTGGTGGTGGTGGTGGTGGTAGTGGTAATAACGACGGCAGAGTGATGATCAATCATCACCCGTGCTGCTGCTGCTTCCTGAAGGCCTACTTTCATATCTTATCGTCGTGAGATAAATCAATAGCTGTTTGTCTAAGAGCCCGTTATTTTCTCGGCCGTGTCCAGTGATTATCATATACATATATATACATGTGTGTGTGTGTGTGTATTAATATATCGATACTATATTACAATATGTCATTAGCCTAACCCTAACCCTAACCCTACCACCCCCCCCTCCTCCCCCTGCTGTTTTTCCCATGACAGGGTTTTCATTCGTGCACGTGTTGCGCGATGGTCGCGATCTTCCTTTCAGCAAAAACCAATCTCCTGTGGACAAATTCTACGACGCCCTGTAGGAGCAGCAGTACACATTTAGCACCGCTGAGAGCATGATGACTGCATGCGTGCCGCTGCTGCCCCAACCACACTAACGAGTCGATCCATTCTCAGATACCGTGATGCGGGTTCTTCCGTGCTGAATCTTCCTCCCAAGCACAAGGCAATTAAGATGTGGTCGGACGCGAACACCCAGGTGTGCTCCTCCTCCTCCTCCTCCTCCTCCTCCTTCTTCTTTTTCTTCTTCTTCTTCTTCTTTCTCTTCTCCTGCTGAAGTGCTTGCAGCATGCGGTGTTGATGGGTTGTGTGATGATCCAGGTGTTGCAGTATATGGAAAGCGTTCAGGTAATGTCACGCCATACTATCCCCATCATACCGATGTATATTTTATACATATATATATATATATATATATATATATATATATATGCTAACTTTGTTTGACCACGGTAGATACCAAGCAAAGGCAGCACGTACCTACCCCTGAAGATAGAAATGTCAGTGGAGGAAGAGTCGCTCCTTCAAATTGGGTATACGCAATAGCAGTGTTTGCAGAGTCTTGTGAAGGATGATGACGATGATGATGATCGACGAATACGCGCTGGGAGGGTGGTGGTAACAGCCCCCCCCCCCCCTATCCATGACGTCGAAGCGCGAGAGGAGTTAGGGGGTGTCTTTATTTTGTTGGTTTGCAGGTATGTATGCAATCAGAAGCTCGAGCTCGGTTATAAACGAAAGGATATGTGCTGTCGGTACGGATGAACGCATTGATACTTGTGTTTTATAAACTGCTAAAACAATATATATATATATATATATATATATATATATATATATAAATATACATTATTTGTGTGTGTGTTTGTGTGTGGTGTTAGTACATAAACCATACTCATCAAATGTGTTGTTGTTTCACGACCGACTGTTGGCAGGTTACGTGGCTACATCAGGCTTCTGAAGCAGAAAGACTTCTTCAACGGCATCAAAAAGAGATACGGTAATAATGATAATACGCGCTTATTTTTAAATGCATTTCACTACTTCTCCCACCACATCCTCCTCTTCGGAGGAAGCGTAAGGTCGGTAAGATATTGCTCCTGCATTGGTTGCAAAGATGGCGAGAAATCGATCATTTTTTTTTCAATTTTTTTGGGGTTGTTGCTAAATTAGGAAAATGGCGTCAAAAGACGGAATCGAATCCGGGCCTACGACAGGCTTTGCATCTTCATGGCAAGAACGGGTATGAGTGCAAACGCGTAGCTCCCCTGCTGCATGACTTCTCACTGATAAATGCATTGGCAGTCGTACTCCATGATACATGGGGAACATGTTAGGTGGTCTTCGATGACAGAAAACAATTCTTCTTCTTCTTCTTCTTCTTCTTCTTCTTCTCCTTCAGCTTGTGTAGATTTCAAGATTGTAGGCATATTTCCCCACCTGTGCCTTCTTTCTTCCACAATCGCCTTTCTTGATTCCGCATCTTCGCAGGTTGCAAAAGTTCAAGTATCTCGACGAACACGGCGAAGACACAACTGTTGTCACCCCGTTGCATGATGTACCTTCTTTTCGGATCTGCGATGATGTTGAAGAGGTGATTCATTGGGAGTCCTGCCAGATAATGTGCCCTATGGGATTGCTCTGAGATTTTTTTTTTTTGCTACTGCAGGTGGAGACATGTGAATTTGATTTCCCGTCGAAGTGCATAGAGAGTCCAAACATCCGCTAAGTCAGGTAACATCTAGAACATCTCCATTCCGCGCTAGGCTTTCTAGTCAAAGTAGCATGCAATATACACGTACACAACAGAAAGTGCATTATTAGTCACAAGATGACCCAAAGTGTCGATCGTTCTATGCTTTGCATGCAATACATGCAAGCTTGTTCGCCTAGCTATCACAAGCTCTACATCGATGGACATCATGCTAGCTTGCATTATTCTCCGGCGCCGCGAGCTTCATTGCAATGCTACGCTCCTAGGCTGCAAACGTTTCATCATCATTGCATCGCATCGCATTAGAGTGCGATTTAGCAATGTCACCTACGGTCAATCTAGCAATCTAGCATGCCATGGATGTGTTGCGTGTCCAACACGTGAATTTGTAAATTCCTTGGGGAATTTGCTAGTTTGGCCCCTTTTGGAATGCATCAACCAGAGACAGGTTTTGAATGAGTCGCTTGAAGACTGTGAGGATTGCGCACGTGTTGATGACACTACCGAAATGGCCAGCACCATGCGTAGCTGAAGCGATTGGGTGCGCATGCAAGTGACACTTGCGCGTGCTGGAGACAGTGGCAATGGTCTACAAGACAGGTCAAGTGGATGACCAAAGTCACAATTTCATGCACCCATTGCAGGCGGGTGTGACCCAGCTAGCCAGTGGTAGCAGCACCAACAGAGCGGGAATGCAGGGATGAAAGTCACACTTCCGCCTGCGACATTGATCAAAAAGCCGTCAAACTTGCTAGCTTGCCGTTTGTTTTTCGTTTCCAAACTCCAATTTCTCGTCGGATTTGCTTCAGATTTGCCTGGTGTTTCGCACATGAAGTCTCCTCGATGTCGACTGCCAAACCTGACTTGGGTGCATTCGAATCCGATGCGTGGAAGTCAAGATGCAGATGGACATCGCCAACCCCTCTCTGTGTCGTCTCCTCTCACCCCTTTTTGGAGTTTGCGTGTTCGTGTTCACTTTTTTCGATGCGAACCCGAGTCCCAACACGTGGAACAGGTCGCTTCGCTTCATTTTGTCCCTCATTCCGAGTTGTCCGTTCAAAAATTGAGTTTGGATTTGCATTTTTGACGTGCAATTTTCCATCTGTCCCCACAAAAACCCTTCCACCTTTTTGGATTGCACGTTTTCAATTTTTGGTTTTTCGATCGTGCTTGAGTCCCATTGCGCGGAGGAGGTGGCTACGCTTCATTTGAGACTTTGTCTCAATGAACAATGAACAAGGACAAGACGTCCGTTCAAAACTCAAGTTCAGGCTTGCACATTCAATTTGTGATTTTCCCCTTCAGCTTTCCATCTGCCCCTCCCATTTCTTCCACACTTTCCTTTTCCGATCCGATGCACGGTTTCGATTCATGAACAATGATGGTGAACTACACTTCCAAAGTGTTGCAAGACACTTGCAGTGTGCGAAACGCAGTGCCTCGAACTGGCTTCAGTGAGGGCTTTGACTGGTGAAACAATGAAACAATGAAACAATGATGAAAAACTACATTTCCAAAGTGTTGCAAGACACTTGCAGCGTGCAAAATGCAGTGCCTCGAACTGGTTTCAGTGAGGACTGTGACTAGCAAATCAACTAGCTGGTTTGCCAAAATGGCATGACTTGGTCATTGAGAAGCAATGATTGTGTTTGGCAGCAAAAATCTGACGGCGCAAGACCTCCACTCTGGTGAACTAGCAGGATTTTTCAAATTGGTGCAATCTAGCTACTGTGAGACAATGCAGCTAGCAGCAACGTGGCGACGGCGCAAGGCATCCACTCTGAGCAGGAACTTCCTGAACGCTGTGTCCACACGATGATCTGTGTTCAGATCATCCGAAGGAGCACCCAGCAAAACTTCAGTTTTGATGGAGTCAGGAGCATCAAAAAGTGAAGAACAGGCAGGAGAAGTTCATAGTTTCGCAAAATGCTCCACAGCACGACAAGACCATTTGGCATGTCGCAAAATGGAAAAGGGCATGTAAGGTCTTTTAGTGCCATTGTTTCATAGTGCGACAAGATCAATTAGCATGTCGCAAAGTGGAAAAGGAGATTCAGGGCCTTTTTACGTGATAGGTCTTTTTATCCGAAAGTCACCGCTAACCGCTTGGCCAGGATGGAGGGGGGGGCCACGAAGCAGAGCAGCAAGCCGACAACGTCCACGGATTATGTGCCCTCATTCGCATTTTCGTCAAGCTATCAGTATTGGTAAGCTGTGCATGCGCGAGGGCTACTATGCTGTCGTCAAAATCTCTTAAAAGGCTACCTTGTGCTCAGGGCGTCTCTGTGTCCGGATCTGACAGTGAATGGATTTAGTCTCAAGAGGAAAAAACGGGACCGAGAGGAAGGCTGCATGGAGAAGGTACAACACACCTTTTGGCTTCGCAACAGTTGAATGAATACTAGTATTGATAACGTAGCGACAGGATTTGGCATTCCCCAAAGAAAGGATTCAATCAATCAATGCGGGGCTTCATGATGACGGCTACTTTCGGGTCAAGAGCATATTTTTTGCAATATATTCCTTTTGTTTTCTTGTTACCGACAATTTATGCAACAGGTGAACCCAGAGGAGTTATGCTGGGAAGAGGACATACTGGAGCGGCTCGCTGACGGAATCTCCCGCCTCTCAACAGCTGGCTGGCCGCCACACGTAATCGGGATTTACGATGAGATGTGGATCCTGCTTCAGAAGATAATTGAGGTTCATAAGGCAACGGGGAGTAAGGCCCAGCCCTCTGGCGACTTCGCGGCTTTTTTCGTCGGCCCAGAGGCCAGAGACGCAGAGGGATACCCACCGCATCGAGATAAGATGTCGTACGACCCATCCACTTTCGACAAAGACGGAAATTCAAAGATCACGACTTCATGGGTCCCACTCACCGACGCCACTCCAGAAACTTCCTGCCTCTACGTCCTTCCGGCATGCAAGGACGCACACTACCGTTCCACTGTGCAGGAGCGGAAGGGGGAAGCGAAGAAATCGTGGAAGGATGCCTTTTTCGAGAGTCCCTCTTTGTTCCAAGACATTCGGGCTCTACCTGCAGCTGCGGGTAGCCTGTTGGTGTTCACACATCGTCTTCTTCACTGGGGAAGTCGTGCATCAAAGTTGGCCGCACACCCGCGGCTCGCCATATCCTTCACCTTCCAGGATCCCAGTATCCCTTCGGCGTATCCCTTTCTCATCCAGCAGCAACAGCCGCAGTGCACGGGAGGAGAACAGAAGCAGCCGCAGGCTATTCTTTCGCCCCCCTCTCTTCCCCTTCGTCTTTTACTCATCGCTACCCAGTGGATGAATTACTACTCTCAGCCGCCGATCAATAAGCCCATCGGAGACGCCCGTGCTGATTTAATGCTCGGGTTCTTTCTCGCAGAGCACAAGCGGATGCCTTCAAACTTCATGGAAGCTACGCTGCGCTCTGTGGCGTGCCAACAAGCTATAATGAAGCGACAGGTGCACAACATCCAAACAAATCGCATTGCCGTCAGAAAGGCGGCAACAGAAAAGGCGAACGAGGCGGCGCGAAGATTGATAGAGAAAGAGCGACTGGAGCAGAGGGCAGGGGATAAAGATAAGGACGAAGATGACGAGGATGAGGATGAGGATGAGGATGAGGATGAGGATGAGGATGAGGACGATGATGATGATGATAATGCAGAATATAAATCATGGGTTACAAAATAACAACGAGTAACAGCTATGCATCACGACGTTCCATGCTGTGAGGCAGTGCCTAATTATAATAGACAAAAACACACAACACTTCTCCTCATTATAACTTTTGTTTCTAGTTTGTAGATATTGCAGTTTTATCCATTACGTTGCATGTCTACGCTAGCACAAGACTGATTCGATTGTATTAGTATGTCTAGCATAAATGTACATTCTTGCTTGTCCGGTTGGCGATGTGGGTAATCTGTGGCTTATTGGCGCACCGCATACAAAGGGTATACCTAGCCTTCATTTTGGTACAGAATTGTACATCATGACAACGTAGAGCTAGAGAGCCTCTTAAGCCTTTGTAGATGCTAACATCCTTGCGATGTATCATGGTAAATTGTTGTGCTATTTCGTGGCTCGCTAGAGTCGTACACGTAGTCGCCTCGAATCGTGGGGACAGCATAATCAACAATCAACGTACTTAGTTGTAATTGCAAAGTAAGTGGGTCGTAAAAACATACCCTGGTACGATTACATGCCATAGTTGTGTAGGATATGCGCAGTTTCATGTGCTCAAATGCATAAAAATACAAAAAATATGCACATTGTATCATGTTGATCAGGCTTCATAACGCGGAATATTAGTATACATGTGCATAATAAAGGCCCTTTTTGTTAATAATTGCAATGGGTACAAAATTTAGCATACATGCATGCAGATAGCAGCGCATTGAATTGTGTAAATAGCCTTGGTAGTAGTATGAAAGCGTACATAAAATACACTTGCACTAATGCTACGTGTTTTCAAACTAAGTAAGTACCAGATGCGATGATGGCATCTCATAACCCGCCTTGATTTCCTACTGCTATGGAAGGCAGAAGATAGTGCGAGACATATACGATATTGTGCTAATATGCACCAAGGTATGCGCAGCGAATATGTACTCATATCTGAGCTCCGGGAAACTAAAAATAAATCAACACCGTCCAGATCATCAGCGTACGAACAGGAGGCAAAACAGTACTGACATAATGTAACCTTCTTGCTCCGATTTCTAGGCTTCTTTTCGATATTAGAGGACGGATTTTGCGTACGAATGTGAATATGAGCCTGAATGGTAAACACACTTCGTCATGATCAGAATGGATGAAGTACTAGCTACTGGGTCCGTGACCGTAGCGTCGCCCCACGACATCTCGTATCTGTGTGTTTGGTGTGTACAAAACTCTTAGTTCCGACGGAGATAATTGGTAGAAGTAGTAGTTTTAGAGTGTGATGATGATGATGATGATGATGATGATGATGATATTGACAGCATCTACTGACTTTTTGGACTCCAATAGCTCGAAGTACTGAGAGACGATGGGTTGCGTTAACGTAACCTGTAGTTATGTATCTGAATCATTCAGCAGCTGTAAGAACCACCATTAGCGACGACTCTCTTTGTCACTGTTACACACGCTCCATCACCTGAACCTCCCCTCCCTCCCTCCTCCTTCGTACACCTCCTTCTCTCTAACGTTGCTATTATTCGTTAACACTTACCACACATGATCCAGGGACTAAGTGGACAGCTTTCGCGGCTATTTTTTCCATAAGACTCTTAGAGAAACATGTGGAGTTGATAAAGATCACGTTGCCGTCGGACCAGTCGTTCTAAGCAGCAAGACAATCAAATTCCCAACCTCAACAATTGTGAACAACGTCAGAATAGGTCTATAAATTGGCGGCAGCGATGCCTTGCCCATAGATAATCTCGGTTTATAGTCGAAAGAACAAACTGGTAAGACTCGGCGGTCATTTATTATTGCAAGCTTTGCACTGATTATTCTCCACATTATCCTACTCCTCACATGTCATAATCTGCGACTTATTCAACTTACTTTTGTGAAGTTGGCTTGTATGAAATTCATTTCCGAAAGAGACACACCATATGCTGGGGATACGCGAGTCTCAAATCTACCAATATCGCCCAGTTAAATTGCTTCTCAAGGTGGTATTTATTTAGTTATTTAGAGGCAGCGAAGAGGACACCGACACTCGTAGGTACAAAAACGTTCTTATATCATTACAACTTGACATATTCACTCACTCGTTTTGGACAGCAATTGAGGCTTTGTACAGCTCCTTGGACACCTGAGAAGAAGAAGACAAGAACAACCATTAGAGCAGCAGCAATCAGTGATAACAGAGCAGAGAGCAGAGCCTTTTTTGTTGGATCTTATTTCTATTGAACTTAATGCTAGAAGACGAGTTTCGTGTCACCAATGGTATGGCCATTAGCAGTGACCGATGACAGTAAAAATTCATATTAGCTTAATCGTTCAAAAAGCAGTGAAGTGGGTACTGCTAACCTCTATTCCGCAAACTCTCGAAAAGGAACCGACGAGGGCAGCCACTATAACTCCTCTCCCAACACCAGATCCAAGGTCGTAAAAGGTTCCTGAAGCGGGAAGAAGATAGGGCTGCATTATTGACATTGTACAGGCGATCAATGGGGTGCATAGTCTTTCCCATCTAGTTCTTGTAAGGTTACGTCGTATTTCGCTCGGTTGGTTGTCATTTGGGTTTCAAGGTACCAGTCAGTGGAATGCCATGTTTTTTTAAATCCTCGCTCAGAATCCTCGCGAGAGACTGGAAATTTACTTCCCCATATGTTAAGTCGCTCTGAGCAGACGGAGTGGTAAATCATTGCAGAATAGAAGAAAGGGTGTAGCCCCTTATATTTGTGATGGGATGAGAAATAATTTGCGGATTTGACTTTACATTCTGGTGGTCGCGTCCTCTATGCGCCAGCTGTCTGGCTTGAAGAGTGGTCATATTCTATATATATATATATATATATATATATATATATATATATATATATGATGAGTATTAGAGTGAATCTCTAAAACTATTTTTCCTTTTTTCTCTCTCGTTAGGACTGAAATTGACCTTGAACGTGTCTTCCCAGGCTAACTCAAGATGGCTTCTCACCTTTCGATAGTTATTTAACAACGTAAGTTTATCTTACATTAGAAAAATGTTGATTGATATTGCACCTTCTTTCGAATTTCAGCTTGTACTTCCTTATTTTCAGGCCCTTTCCTGCCGTTGTCCATCACCCGATTCGCAGAAAAGAACATCCTGCCCCTACCGATCAACGACACCCAATGCTCAATAAAAAATTGCAATATCCATACTTCGGTTCCTTCTTCTTTCACACAGTAAAGATAACCAATTCCCCTCACTAATACACAAACAGTAAAAGAAAACAGCATGTGACCGTTGCTTGAGCGTTCGAAGAATCTCTTCTTCTTGATTTTGAGTGAAGTATGAGCTCCTCGCCATCGTCTCTCCAGCCCTGTAGAGGAACTTTCGTCGAGTTGGGAGCGTTGATTTCGGTCGAATAATGTAAGGAAGACAGCGTAGCATTTTGAATTAGAGCTGTATCTGCGAATGTGAGTCTCGTTGAGATCCAGCTCTTTTCTTCGTGCAATGGACGCAGCACTGGAAGACGAGTCAAAAAATATTTTGTCTATAGAGGCGTACTGTCTCACTCCTTGAGAGGGCTGAGCACCTCCCAGCGGGTTTACCCGTCGACCACTGTTGATGTTCCCAAGCAGGCGCGTCGAGCTGGGAACTGAGGCAGACTGGGGTACGGAGAGTAGTTCGACTGGCTGATTCTCTGCATACTTGTGTTGCGACAATCATTTGTCCATATCTCTTCTGGGAAATAGGAGGGATTTTGTTTTTCACCTTTACAATACCGGTTTAGTCGTTGTCGCTTTGGCAGAACACCCGGGTCCAATATGTGGAGATTCTGGAGAGATTTATAAGACTAAAACGCGCATCAGTTACATATACCAGAAGACGTTGCAGCAGAAATCAAGACCAGACTCTCCTCCATGTAGATCTAGATCAATATAAACCTAACTCTACATTCATTTAACTAACCTCTGGAACTTCGGGGATGCCTAATGGACGCAAAATTAGAGAGCAGCAAAAGCGGAAGATGCACGTTGTGGAGGCATCACGGGACAGTGGTGCGATTGATCTTTCCGAGAATTCAATCAACTCGGAGAAAAGGATTCACGAAAACAGTCTACCCAACGTCGTCCGCCAGCAAGTTAAGGATGAAGTTGCTGAAGATGCTAAGGATAACATCAATAAAAACATGCAGAAAGAGGGAAAGAACGTTAAAAGGAGTGATGATGATGCATCGAAAGATTTCACGGGGACCCGGTACGATTCTCGTCCGAGGCTGCATCGTTTCTTCCGCAGTTTCCATTTCGTTTTCTCATGGCCCAGTACCATCATCGCACTTATGTATGGGGCAACAGGAGACCCGTGGTACGCCTACTTGTGCTATATAACTACGATCGCTTGTTCTTTTTCGGCATTCATCTCAATCATCGCAGACCCCGTGCATAGACACTATGAGGACTTCTTTCACCTGGCTCACTATTTCGCATTGATTTTCGGAACTTTCGCTGGGATCGTGGCAGGGTATTGCCAACAAGAAAATCCCTTGATTTCCGATCTCGTTGAAATTGTCTTCCACACAATTATTCGAATAGCTCTTGGACTGGTCTATCCAATATTGAGGAAAAATATTGCTAAGAGCGACTCACTAGAGCAACACATGTACGAGGTTATATTCGCTGAAGGCTATGCCTCTCAAGCAGCTGTTATATATCTTCTCATGGAACCGCTGAATTGCCTTCTACAAAATTATGACGATATAGAAGAAAGTTGCGGAGGGCTTGTGTACCCTTCGACTGCCGTGAGTTATTTTTTATGGCTGATTTTCTACTATAAACTCTACCTCACTCCCTCCCAAACAGATTCGTTTACCATTAAGGATGTTGCAACCCTCAACGTTCCACGTATGACGGTTGTACAACTTGGCCTTTTGTCTATCCATTCTCTGAGCGCTCTTTGTCTATTCGCTTTAATGGCCGAAGGACCAGTGACCACGCTCATGGCGGTTTTGCTCAACTGCACAAGCATCTCGCTCATCCTTACATTATTGATCGAATTTGCTATAATAGCGCTGAGAACTTTTAACCCTCCTCCCCCCAAAAGTGGAACTGAAGCTCCATCCAAAGAACTAGAAGCCAAAACGGGGAGACCACGAAAAGGCACGATAGAACATACGCATGCACTTTTAGGTTCTTCGTAGCAGCGTGTCGCTGCATGCAGAGGAGAACGAACAGGTGCGAGCGAGTATCATGAAATGTATGACACAACAAATGTTGTAGAAACATTGTGCAATGTGGTAGTCAAATTGTTTGCGGTGCTGTCTAGCAATGGTGCCATTGTTCGATTAGTAGTCGATGACCTAGCTGACTGTCACCTGCGAGCGGGGCCGCATCTTGCAAGCTGCGCCACATGCCTAGATGCATTTCCAGTCATAATGATGGACAACGCAACATGGTGTGCAAATGTCACACACATGCACATCATCACTGTGTCTGGACAACGTGATGTCATGCACACGCACGTGCACAAGACGTGAGCAGCACGTCTGGACGTCTGACATGCTGGACACACCACGTGTGCCCCGCTCCATCAAACCCTGTGACAATTGGGTTGTGAACAGTGCAGCGCTTCGCGACGCGCTTTGAAGCAGCAGGCAGTTGCAGTTGGTCAACGCACAAACGAAAAGTCATCAGAGCTTGTCCGATGGCCAAACCTCAAAAAATGACCGAAATGTTGACCAAAATGTCCATTTTCAAGGCTCAGTGAGCGCGCAAAGTGTGAAAATTCACACCCGTTGTGCAGAGGATGCACGCTGCGCGTTTCTTCTTTGTCATATTTTGAATGCTTTTGCGCGTGTGTTTGACCAATCTTCATGTGCACGAAAAATTTCAAAGAAATGCGAGCAAATCCAATGTCCATTGCATCACACAACGCGCTTGGTCGCGCGCAAAAGCTTCCAAATGCACGTTCTGAAATTTGTTGCAGGTTTGACGGAGCTGTGGTGTTGCTGGGTCAGAATCATGCCCAACGTGCCCCACACTCCAATGTCATTGAACAAACGTTCACTTTCAACAGGACCCAATTGAGCCAAATCACCAGCAGCAATGAACTCCAGAACTTTCGTTTGTCAGGACGCTCGTCCACGAAGGCCAACTCACTTCATTTTGATGGTTGGTGCGCAGCGAATGCGTGCAAATCTCATCAATGCAAGTGACATCGTGTGGTGACGTGTCCACTTTTCTGGTGCCATTTGCACTCGTTGTCACGAACGTTGAGACCAAACAACCTGGCTGTGATGGGTCACAGCATCGTGTCTGCTGCGCTTCCTGGCTTTCTCTGGTGTTTTGACATGCTAGCATGGCTCATTGAAAGGTGCTGTGAACAACACTTTCTTTCCTTTGCACTTTTCAACTGAATGGGATTCACCACTGCCAGGCAACAAAGCACTTGCAAGTGTCCCATTCTGGCATTGTGCTCACCAAATGCAACTTTTGCAATTTCTTCTGTGTTCCGTTCATCATTCGTGTCAATCTCACTCCAAACACGAGAGTCTCGAGAGGCATGCAGGGATCACGCTGCAGCCCGAAACACAATGTCGCTGCATTTGGGAAGTAATGCATTTGCATGTGAAATGAGAATGATGACGGGGATTCCGGACAATTGTTTCCATGTATTCCGGCCAATTCTGTCAGAACCAGATGGAAACCGAAGCTGGGCACACTTCGAAAGCTTTCGGCAAATAAGTTAACAAAAACAGAGAACCTGAATTGTCGTACACACATTATTGCACTGAATTTAGCTTGTCGTTCGATGTTTTGCTCGATACGTACAATCGCAAACCATCAGAGGTCAAATCAGCTGAACACCCTCGCCCCTCCCCCCCATACCTTGGTACTTATTGTTGCACGGAAGTTATTTTTAATTCAACCTTTGCAGTTTTGATTACTTCTCGAATGACTTTTTAATTGGGCTCGCTCACGAATGCCGTCGTAGAAATCCAGAATGTAGAATGATTGTTGCAACTTTGACCATTTCCCCCGAACTTATCTGTTGTCCTAATTGTTACATTACAGAGATCAAATCAAATTCCTTGTTCCAGGTCCAGTGAGATCAAAATTTGGAACGAAGGACAGGATTTTATCCCATGTCCAAGTTCGATCATCAGGACACCATGTTCCTTGAGGTGAAAGACAAGGAAAAGACTATGAAGCATCTCTGGTTATCTTTCGCCGCTACGGTTTCAAGCGCGGGTGCCCTGTTCATATCGTCCATCCTAGCAGTGGTCGGAGATGACAACTGCGACTCAAAGCTCTGTTTGTTCGCTGGTTGGGGGCTCGTCTTTTCAGCTATTATGGCGGTCAACTCCGTGATTGCTTGCTACACTAACGTTCGTGCGAGCTCGAAAATTGCCACCGCTAGGAGTGAGAAGGACGTTGAGGAAAAGGAAAGTTTAATTCAGGGCCAATCTGTACCACTTTCGTCTCCTAGGGACTACAGTCCAAGTCAAGCTGGACTAATTCGGCTCGTGTCATGCGAAAATTGCGTCTCCATGTGCATGACTCTCATCCTTCTCTTTGGAACGATGATAGCCATCATCTTCTGGACCCGCATTAAAGATGCGCATAATACCTCACATTACGTTATGTTCACTGCTTCCCTGATGGCCTCCGGAGCAGCAGAATTCTATGCTCTTATGGCCAAGCTGAGTTTCTTGCAAGTCACTAAGAAGGACCGCAATAAAATGCTACTTCTCGCCTCCAACCTACTTCTTTTTGCCATGGGCATAACCCTTATCTCGATGAACTCATCTCTAGTGTCGGATCACAACATGTGGATGTTCCACGGCATGAACGCTGTAGGAATCCTTTGTTGCATTTCTTCCGTGTTCGGCGTGCTCATCACAGCTGTTTCGCACAGCGCGTTGAGCACCGCCTTCCTTTCCTCAACCGCGTTGCCAATCCCCTACCTGTTGATCGAAATGTTTACTTTGGGCACCAGTTTCACGTTCACCTTCGGCAACCTTTGGCTCGCAGTCGTGGTGGAGGTCCGAGCTGGCCAGCGCTATCTGCTTACCGGTTTGGAGCTCAATGCCGCCGTAGGATTTGTCGTGTGCATCGTCACATTTCTAATCCATAGCGCGTACGATGAAATTCTTAACCCAAGGCTTCCATCAGCCTATGTAGCAGAAGAGGTTGATGTGGAGGATCTCGACGAAGAAACTGCGAAAAAGTGGGGCGACAAAATTAACGCAGGTTTTGGTACGCGCTACATCGGCGCTTGGGATGGTCACGCAGCAGTATCACTCATGCGTACTTACGCCAATATGCTCACAGGGGGGGCAGAATCTCCTATTCCTCATACCAAAGGCATCATCCTGCGCATTGGCAGGCCAGTCGAGGATGTGGAATTTGGGGGAGACGACTCAGTGGCTTATGTATTTGTGACCGTCGTTGAAAAGTTCGATCTAACGCGTTACGTGCCTGGCATCCTCGGCTCCGTGCTGGGGGTACTGTTCGGTGCGAACGGCTTCCTGCCCATCCTGAGTCTGAGATGGGGGCTTGTCGGTTTCCAGTACCCTTTCCATTCGGGCATCTTCCTCGTCAAATCTGATCAACCCAAATACGACATGGTGATGGTGCAGCGCGCAATCGTGAACTGGAAGGATACCTCTGGCATCAATTGCCATGTTCTCATGTCACCCTGCTATGCCACCCAGCTTGACTCACAGGCCTTTGAGGAGGCGCATTTCCTTAACCTACAAGTAGGTCCTTCTGTCGTGGTCGACTTAAGACGTTACCATGGGCTCAAATACAAAGAGTTCCAGCGCGTCGCGCTCAAAAAGGGAAACCGTCGCAACCACCACGGATTCTTTCAAAAGAAGGGCGGCACTGTTCACGTCTCGCGTGATTTCAGGGACTTTGACGAGGAATATGCGGAGGTTAGTTCCCGCCTGGTGCAGCTCACTGCTCAGCAGCGCATCTCACGAGGCGAATCAGCCGTTTTGGTACCTGTGTTGCCACCCCTGATGCAAGCCATATGCGAGGAGCACAAATCTGAGTACCGCCGCATCTTCGGCATCCGCGTGCAGGGAGACCCTGCAGGCACGGCAGTGTTGTTTGAGTTCCCTGCAGCAAAGCTGATCACCTCAGACATGCAAGGGCTTCGACATGAGGTCGCAAGACCCACAAAGGCCTACTTTGCTATGCTCTCCTTGACTGTGGAGAAGGCGCTCGAAGAGGGATGTGACTTCGTGGATTTCGGTCCTACGACCCTCGAGCCTAAGATGGACGTGGGCGGCCGTCTCATTGAGTGCCGTGCGGGCTACCATACGCGCTCTATGATCTTGAGATCGCTGCTAAAACGGGGCGTCGAGAAATTCCGCAGTCAGCAAGAGGAACAGGTTAAGCGCCTCGAATCCGGCGACAAGGGCGAGAGTGATGACAAATTCACAAGAGCTTTTCGCTCCTACCGTTTGCCGTTTATCGAGAGTGACTTTCAAGTATGCGACGAGGACATCAAGAAGCGGTATAACGTGGAGGCTAAACTGGTCAAGTACACGGACGCCAAGGCTGTGAATGACAGCCGTCCTGTCTCCGAGAAAAAGACAAAGAAGCAACTAAACAAGGAGAAGCGCAAGGCCATGAAGAAAGCCAAAAAGGAGGCTATGAGGAGAGCGGCGGAGGAAAAAAGGAATCTCGAGCAGGGTGACATAAAAGCTCCATCAGCAAATCCGACTTTAGCACCTACGGAGGAGGGGGACGATGATGAATGATTATAACGACGTTTTTCAAATTAAGAACTGATTATATGCATCATACTTACCTAGTTACGTTATATACGATATTTAATGTTTACGTGCAGCTCTATCTTCCTTAACTATGTTTAAAATAGAGAGAGCCATATACATATACGTACTTAATTTTACAATCCGCAAACATTCATGCGTCGTCATACGCTACGATACGTATCCACAGACCCAAATCCTACATGCCAATCACCATTAGTAAGTGAGTGGCCTATATGTCACATACAGTAGGCGCTAAGTCGAGAGTAGCTGCTAGCGTTACTGAATGCTATGGCGCGCGATGCCACTTGCATGCATGCGCTTGCATCACAACTATTTTTGTACAGGGCTGCACCGACTAGCCAGCCCACTTCGCATGCACGCGTCAAAGCCAGTCAGGCGAGCACCTCCATGTGGAACACAATTACCGTCACATAGCCACACACAGCGCACATCGTAATACTACTCCTCACAGAGCCTTATTTTATGCCAAGAGTTTGCAGCATTTGCACATACTTAAAATCTTTACATACAAGCTTACAGACTGTCTAGCTATGCATGCGCAGCCAACTGGAAGCACGCAACAAGTGGACCCTTCGACAGAAATGTGTTGGCACAATGACTCTAATTCCATGGGCAGAGATTGGGGCACGAGCTAGCGAGCTCAAAAGCCCAACCAAACACTTTTCGAAAATGTCACGCCAAATGCATGCGTGCGGCAATTGTGCAAGTCTTTGCACTGCAAAACAACAGGTTCCATTTGAGCCATCGCAGCCCTGTCTAGCTATCCATGTGTGAGGATTTTGTGAGGTTCGATTTGCATGATTCTTGTTTGATTGAAGGAACCACCAAGCCACACAAATTGCGGTTGTCATCCTCTCGGAAGCCCTTGTTGGTGAGGCCGTTCTTTGCCATGTGCGAAACGTGCGAATCTAGCCTCGCGTTCCAAAGTTGCATTGTGATGAATGGTTTTTGCGATCAGCACACCCAAGTTTGGTCAAGCTGTATGCATACCACTGCGTCGTATCGCGGGCAGCTAATAGAGACTTGTTATCTGGAGATGAATAGCGTCTCTAAGACGTACGCGGCTGTATTTAACATATATAGATGCTGCAACATATGGAAACCTAAGCAGGCATGCAAGACATCTACAAGCTATGTTCTTCACTGTTAGTGAGTTTTTGGTATGCCATTACACTGAACGATACGCAGCAGCCGCTTACTAAAGAGCCCAATTATACAATATACTATTTTCATCAGTTTCATCAAAATATCATGGCTAAGGAATGGGCGTGGTGCATGCACCTCATAGCAATGCGAACGTTATTGCAGAAATTAAGATCCCTTCTGGCTAGGTCTTCTCACCTCAGAAACAGCGTTAGATAAACATTCGTTGGTTAACCGAGTTTCCCCGTTTTTAGCGAGCAGCATAACGGCTTTTGTGACTGCCAAATCAAGTCCTTCCCTCGTAAAACCGCTTGTGATTTGAATGGCTGCATTTAGATCAAAGCTTTCATGTCTCGGGGGGCCGACAATGCCATTCACGTTTCGATGGAACCAGGCAAGCCTTTCTCTTTCACTGAGTGCTTCACCGCTGAGACTCTCTAATATAGAAGACTCCTTCTGCTCTCCCATTCCTTTTGCTGCTCTAGAATACGGAATTGATGGGTCCTTTCTCGGGTCATAAGCTTCAGGCCCTTCTACTTCCGTTCTCGCTATTTCCGCAGGCTGATTTACTTCTGCGGCGTTGATCTTGACAGCCTCTCTTAGCTGTCTCGCGATGACATTCGGCGGCATACTAGGCTGTACCACATCCACACCGGAGAGTTGGGAAGCCTCAAAAACTATCACAAACCCTTTCTCTGGGTCGTAATTATTGATGTTTTCTAATGTAATATCTTTCAGATGTTCTTCCATGGAATCCTCTCCATCAAGCAGCGAATATCCTTCCAATGGAACGTAGACCGCGGGAATTCCAGACATCATCTCGCGCATTTCTCCAGATGGCAGTAGTGCACTCGGAAAGCGTTCCGCCATGTCATCAAATGCCTATGCGTGTGACAGTGCTCTTGTCAGATTTCTCGTCTTACTTTGAATGAACATGACATTGTTCCTTGTTCTATTTACTTACCGTGTTGGAGCTAGTACGTCCATCGAAGTTGACGTACACAGCCCCGGGACCTTTAGCTCTGCGAATACAATAATATATAGGTTAGATTCGGCCTTGGTGGCATAAAAGTGTCTTGGTAGCTGAGTGTAGTGAGGAAAGTGGGAGGGGAAAAGAGGATATATGGTAGATAAAGGGTCCTTGGATGGACCCAAATAACAAACGCCTCTCACCTAAACCCAGCGTATGCCATAGCAGTAAGGTAGTGTCCATGCGTTGTAATTGTTTGCTTGTAACTGAGATTAGTGCATAAAAGTGTAACTTACAATAGCGTTTTCAGTAGGCATAAACACGAATGGATAGACGGATCAACTTATATCATGATTATCTTTAAGGCATAAATTGATTTTTAATACACACACAAAGACACACTCATGTGTATATATGTGTGATTGACAGTGGAAGATATCATATGATACTAATGCTATTTTATGCTAACTTCGAACTGGAAACCTATTGGCCCACGTATTTTCTTGAACCTCCGATACATGTGCGTTTTTGCTCTCCGAATCGGAGGTGTCCATAGAAACCTATTACAGCAGGATGACGATAGTGGAGTTTCATTGCATGCAAACGTTTTTATGGAAAGCAACAGTACCTCGTTGGTAAACTTTGTTTCTCTCGCCAAACAAAGGAAGAGTATGGGTCTTGGACGTAGATACAGACTGCCTTTGGGTGGTAACTGCATATTTGAAAGTCGATTTTAAGTCCTAATCGGGAAGGAAATTAACGAAAACGATGATTTTGCGACCTGAGGAATTCGCTGTGGAAGCCATTCGGAGTTGGGAATCAAAGGTTTGGCACGTTCATGTTTAAATATCACGTGTTGTCTTCCATGACAGTGACTGGTCCCGCCGTTGATCTTGCCCTTGTTTAGATTTAGATGCTTGGTCTTCACTGCACGAGATCCGCGCTGAATCGATCCCGGAAGTTCTCCGGAAGAGTTATTGCGGACCCCAATCAGCAGCAGCAGCAGCCCGGCCGTAATGAATAGGAAAGCGAGCACGCATTGAAGTTCCTTCCGCTTCCCCATGCTGAACTATCGCAACGGAACAGGCGGCTAGGGCAACAGATACTCCTTCCTCCCCCTCCCCGCGTATTCTCGTTTGGGTTTGAACCACGAGCAGTAGTTTAGCTGTTTTCCTGTGGTTGTTTCTCCGGTGATTCTTCGGGTATTTCCCCGTTGTGCGTTGTCTCTCCCAACAAAACCGAGGCCACTGTGCAGCAACCCCACCGCAACACCCCCAGCAACGACAACCGAACGAGCATGAGAGCCTTTGGCGCCGCAGCCCGTAGCTTGGACTCCGGGGAATCCCGAGACTTCCACCGCGCTCAAGCTTGTCGCAGGCAGCAGATCGCCTGGGTGTCACCGAGGCAGCGGATCACTTTTCCTATGAGAGTGGGCTTGGGGCTGATTTGGCTGAGATTCCGCAAAATGAGGCCTATTTCGGGTGTTTTTCGATAGAATTTCGCCCGCACTCGATTCCCGATTTCAGATAAATAATTTTTCGCGAATGGCGGCCGAGGCCTCTCGGGCGTGGGGAGGGCCATTGGCGCAGGAACCTTTACTACACGCCATGGACCGCGATGACGAGAAGAAGGTTTATCAGACTCGTCGGTCTGGTTTTACCAGCGGTTTTTTCGTTTGCTTCTTGCTCGTTTGCATCGCCGCAGTCACGACGCACAACCCAGGTCTTTGTTATTCACTCGATGATGATGAACCACGAGACACCACCATTTATAGGGCATTGCGAGGCCTTTGAACCTAGTAGGAAATTAAATTTGAGCGACATGCCTTGTCACTCGATCGCAGGGACAGTATATCTGAGGGGCATCTGCCTCGCCACCACTTCCAAAATCTGACGCACTCTGATGATGTGCTCCAGGCAATCTAAACGCCGTGCCCCAGCGCACAAGGCCTGAGTCGCGAAATTGTGCCGGCTTATCGCCACAGTCTAGTAATGGTAGGATTAATACCGAAGTGTCGCAGCATTGTCTAGGAGGAAGGGGACTACGGGCGTTCTCATCGATTCTGTCCTCGATCGGCCACCTGCGCGGCGGCGCCAACGAGGAGGATATGATGCAGGGGTATCAATCGCAACTGCAAGACATTTCAAAGAGAGGAGATGGACTGGAGGGGGGCGATAAGCGGAAGTCTGCACGCGTCCTTACGTACGACGAGGCGAAGCGGCTCCTGGAGGCTCACATCAACATGCAAGCCACCTCGCAAATCGCTGCGTGCATGCAAGAATTTCTTGCCCCTGATACGCAACGGCTGCAGGCAGCAGAGACATTTGCCAAGGAAGCCTTTAAGGAGGCGCAATCCGTGATGTCACTTCTTTACATCATGACCTCCTTGGAAAACACCAATGCGCAAGTTCGGCAAATTGCAGGCACCTTCTTCCGTAAGACAATGGCTGCCCACTGGCCAAGGATCGCTGAGGTATGATAGATGATCATGACACGATCTCAATGTTGAATTCGTGCATCTTGTCGCAATAATCTCGCATACTAATCGTGACTCGTTGGCCCTCCCCCCCCCCCCGCCGCCTTCCTAACAATAACCACCACCTCTCCTTTCTTCTCTTATCCTCTCCTTCAAAACAGGCCAAGGGCCCTGAGAAGGTGGAGATTGTGGAGATCTTTAAGACTTTGCTGTTGGGACTCTTGACACGTGAACCCTATTCTCTGTCTCGGCGCGCCACCGCCGCTTCTGTAGCCATGCTCAACAAGCGCGTGCATTGGAGGTACTAAGTGCGAGAGTGCGCTGCGTCTAATCTTCATGCCTCCTACGACGAAATGATGATAATATATAATTGCCCAAGTCCTCAACTCGTCCCAGAATTCCAAATCGCTACATGCACTATTTATTTAGAGTTACACCGCACGGCCAGCATGCTCGGTTATTTCCATTCTACTTCTAAATCCTTCCTCCCCTCTTCCTCCTCCTCCTCCTCCTCCTCCTCCTCCTCCTCTACAGGCAAAATTGGCAGCAGCTTGAAGATTTCGTATTCGCGGGCATGGCCAGCGGTGCCGCCGAGACCCGTGAGGTTAGCATGGTGTTGCTGTACTTCATGTCGGATGAGGTGGGACTTTGGCTCATGGACGGGGATGCATACGCCGAGAAACTCGCGCGCGTTTACGAAGCTGGCCTGAAGGACAGCGACAAGCGCGTCTCCATCGCCGCTTTGCGTGCGTTCGCATCGCTCGCCGGGAAAGTGGGAGGGGACGAGGAGATCCTGCATTTTGAACGGCTGATCCCGCTCATGCTCAACGCGCTTTCCTTTGCCGTCAAGCAAGGACAGGTGCCGGCTAACTCGGTGCATGATGTTATTTCTGCTATCATTATCGTCTTTCCTTGGTTATATTATTGCTCACCACCCATCACCCATCGATGCGGCACCGCATCTCAATGCTGCTGCTGCTACTACTACTACTGACACACCACTAACAATAGGAGGACATCGTTGTAGAGGTACTGGAGATACTAGATGAGCTGGCCCCTTCCAAGGTAGTAGCAGCACTAGCATCATCAGATATACTCCGTTGTTTCCGCAAGCCCAGAGCAAAAAGAAACTGTGCGAAATTGTCGGACGGATTTTCAGTTGTTTCTGTTTCTGATATACCATACGGCTACTACTTTGTGGGGATACTACTACTATTACTACTACTACTACTACTACTACTACTACTACTAAGTTTACCACACACACCCAAACAATTTAACTACAGACGCGCATCTTGGATGCTCAACTGGAGTCGATGCTGACGGTACTTGCTTGGTGCTTTCAGCAACTTGTTGATGAGCTGATCTTTGTGCTCTAACGCGTACTTTTTTCTCTTCTTCTTCTTCTTCTTCTTCTGCACCGGGTGTTGCGTTAGGTTTGCCTCGAGATTCTCAGTTTTGAAGGGATATCCGGAGATCTTGCCGATGGAACACTGAGTCTCCTGGCCAGCCTTGTCAAGTATAAGAGCAAGCAGCTACAGAAGCTACCGAGGATTCAGGAAGTGCTCTCGATCGCATTCAAACTCATTGCGCAGCAGGTACAGCGGACGTCAACGGGAGGAGGGAGGGGGGAGGGGGTAGGGAATGTCGAATAAGCAGCATCGACGTTGCAATACACTTGGAGCTTATTAAATCGGAACGCAACACATATAGCCTGCCCTCTCGCAGGGGCGACGACAACAAAAAATACCCCCACCCTACCGGCAGTTATCCTCAATAATTTGAGGATCAAATCATATCACCTCATTTTATGACCTCCTCCTCACTCGCCACTCACAAGTTGTTGTATGAGCTCCCAAGAGTAAAGCCGTGGTGGCGCACCAGTCACTACTACATTGACTACCACTTCACTAATAGCGCTGATCTCTTCGTTTGCTGCTATTTGTTGTGTAAACACATACTTTCTGCTCTTAAGAAGCGCTGCCTGCTTACAATACAACCATCAGGTCACAGAGCGTGAGGATGCTGAGAATGGCTCTGCTGCTGACCTCCTCAGCGAGATGGCGGTATGTATGGTGGTTGTATACTTATATATATATATATATATATATATATATATGTAGTGGCTGGGGGGAGGAAGGAGATCGAGAGAAGGAGAGAGAGAGAGAGAGAGAGAGAGAGAGAGAAGGAGCTTTGGTGCTTCCTATATGTATTGGTGCTAAAATACGAGGATATCATTCTCATTATATGATATACCACCCGCCATGATCGTTAATTGCAATGAACATCACAACCCAGAAGAAGATGATGAAGAAGAAGAAGAAGAAGAAAACAACTGCAATCAGCAGTCTTATGTCTCTAACTACAAAGCACGTCTCTTTTCCTTGGGCAAGAGCGATCTATCGCTGCTGCTACTGCCACTGCGACTGCTGATACTGACTGATGCTGTAAAACTCTTAGATTCAATTTCCGAACGACTACATCTTCGAGCCGACCGCAAATCTGATCATGCAAATGCTGCAATCCCCTGAGCCGCATGTGCGGGGAGCGGGGGTACTACGTGCTTAGATGTTTGTAGATTTGCGAGCGTGTTCCTTACTCTCTCGCTCTCTCTTGCTCTCTCTCTCGTCCCCCTCCCCTCCCCCCCCCCCCCGTCCCTGATTCTCTCTTTAATATGTAAAATACCTGTAACATGTTGGTTCGACGTCGTCGTGAGATATGAATCGATTCGCTAGCACAACGACGGAGGTTACTCACTGCACCGAACTGCCGGATCATCATCATCGTCATCGTAGGTACTTGCCTTGGGAGCTATTGCCGATGGGTGCGCTGATAGCCTGAGGCCTCACATCGACAGCCTATTGACACAAGTTACAAAAGTCCTCCAGGACCCTGATATCCGAGTCAAACGGTGGTGAAACAAGACAACACCAGCAGCAGCAGCAGCAGCAGCAGCAGCAGCAGCAGCACGCCAACCCCCCCCCCACCCACCACCACCGCTACGATAGAATAGTGTAGACAGCAACAAATAAACCGTTGGATATGCACACGCAGCAGCCTATGGCGCAACACTCAATGTATTTCAATATTTATTATATGCTTCTATCTCACGATATCTTCGTTGATATCCTCCTCCTCCTCCTCCTCCTCCTCCTCCTCCTCCTCCGCCTCCCCCCCCCCGTTTACCATCAACATTTTGATTAGATACGGATTGGTGACCCTATCACGATTTGCCGATGACCTTGGTGAGGCATTCCTAGCGGAGAAGATGGCTAATATTGCACAAGACCTCCTTCCGCTTCTAAAATCAGGTAACACTTATACTACTACTACTATTACTACCACTACTACTACTAATCATGATCATGATTTATCATCAATTGTCATCACCTTAGGCCCCGATTCCATCGTCAGCGCTGCTGCCCAAGTCATGCAAAGAATGAGTTGTAAGTCTCGAAATACTGAGAAAAATAAGAAGAAGAAGAAGAAGAAGAAGAAGAAGAAGAAGATAATAAATACATGATGGTGATGATGATGATGATGATGATGATGGCGAAGGGAGATATGGAGGAGTGGGTGCGTCTGTGTGGGTGGGTTGGAGTGTTGTTGCCATCTCCCTTTCGAGCATTATTTGATCATAAATCATCGGAATCAAAGGTAATGCGGAGCGTGACGTGCTCAAGCCGCTCTTGGAGCCGATGCTGCTGCAGTTCGTGGACATTCTCAAAACGCGTCTGATGATGATGTCACAACGTGAGTTGCCCAAGGCCGGCTGCATGCTCGGTT
>ADNK01001332.1:0-2500 GCA_000320545.1 Bigelowiella natans CCMP2755 | reverse complement strand
TGAAGCTGCTGAAAGAAACGAAGTCAACAACGCGTAGGATAAAGTCCGACCCCTCTCTCCCCTCTGGCCCTGCCTTGAACCTCAACCTGCCGTCCACGCACCTTGACAACATGATTGGAGGGTATAGCGATGAGGAGACTGACGAGGATGATGACGAGAAAGATGATAAACGTAGTAGCAGTTGTAGTAGTAGTAGTAGTAGTAGTAGTAGTAGCATTTGTGTCGCGGCTTCTAGATTGCGATTTTGTACCAGGAAGTCACGTTTTCCCAGTCACTTTCGTAATAGTTGTAGTAGAGCAGCAGCAGCAGCAGCAGTAGTAGTAGTAGTAGTAGCCGCATATTCTTAATTTTGCCGCTCTTAGCACTTTCGCACACATTCGTCCCCCTCCACCCCTTTCCGCTTGTCCGTGCCCCCCCCCCCCCCCTCTCTGTACCTCAAATGCTCGACATGTGAACTTATGGGCTAAAATCACACCACGGATATGCAGATTTTGATGATGACGAGGATGAGCACCAGGAGGACGATAGCGATGGTAATGATGATAGTGATGACGACGACGATGATGATGATGACGATGATGATAATGATAATGATGACGATAACGCCTTCTTCGCAGATTACATGGATCAAGAGCCTGGGACAAGGCACGTCCGTGATGTCAGGACGGCCGAGTGCATGAAGCTGGTAGAGGAGTTGCTATTGTTGTTATTGTTGTATCATCAAATATGATCTCAAACACAGCAGATGATGATGATGATGATGTGGGAATAATAAATAGACGGAAGAGCGAGTTGTTCTTCTCACCCACAGAAAGAATCAAAGAGAGAAAGACAAAAGTTTTGGCGATGATTTAGATGTTTGGCACTCCTCGTTTCGATCTACTGTGTGTGTGTGTGTGTGTGTGTGTGTGTGTGTGTTATTCATTACCAACGTATCTCTTGTTGCTCTGGACAAACTACGGCAGTCGGCCGCATACGAGTTGATAAGAAGCACGGCATCATCCTCTCCGGTTATTTGCTATTGCGTGTAGTATTTTCACCATTATCATTATCATATATGTGTGTGAGTTGTAAGTTGTATAGTATAATGAAGAGGCATGCTGGTGCGGTGTACTAGATGTAGACCAGGTAGCAGCATCAATAGCATCAGCACTGCTTTTTCAAACAAGCGAATTAGAATACCCTCGCTTCTAATTCTCGCCCCGATTATGATAAAAGGAGTCTCTCTCTCTCTCTCTCTCTCTCTCTCTCTCTCTCTCTCTCTCTCTTTCACACACACACACACACACACACATACACACAGATGGGGTTGGAACCTTTCATCAAGGAGATATGGCAGATCTTAAGTCAGGAGCACATCGACAACTACGACCATACGGTGAGAATGAGAATGAGAGGCCAACATCAGAATCCATGAAATACTATGCTGCTACCGCACCACCGCCGAGTTAAGCGCCGCAGCAGCAGCACCGTGTGCTGTTGATTCCAGAGCATACATAGCCCCGTCGCCATTGTGACGATTCTTGAGACGATAATATACTTATTTATTATGTTTATCCTTAGGTTCGAATGGCCGCTATTGAATCAATACCTTCAATCATGGAGGCTGCCCTCTCCCTCGCTGATTTCTACCAGAAACAGTATGTTGTGAATTAGTGAGCAGACAAAGAAGAATCAACCCCAAGAGAGTGGGGAAGAGAGAGAGAGAGAGAGAGAGAGAGAGAGAGAGAGAGAAATAGAGAAAGAGAGAAAGCTTCCTTATAACGATTTTCTGTTTGTTTCCCTGCACCGTCTATAGTGAGTGCTGCATGCAGCTAGGAATGGGGTCACATATGCCATCCCCTATCATCGTCCATTGCGTGCGCGCGTGTGTTCGTGTTTGTGTTTGTGTTTGTGTGTATGGTGATTTACTTTGATTTTTCTGACTTGGTCGGTGGTTGGTCGCAACGAGCAGGAACAACAAGAGGGACTCTGGGAAATGGGTGGCTTGGGTGCAAGAAGTGATCGATGAGGTAAATCGCAAAGTAGTCGCCGATGGATGCTGTGTTAGTGGTTGATTGATGTTCTTCTGTTGTGCTGGTAGGTAGTAGTGCAGCAGCAGCAGCAGCATATAGTTAGTAACAGCATCATCAGTTGTGTTCGGTATTGGTATATGTTGGGAGGAGCAAGGTGGGGAGGAGTTGATTGCTCACTACCATCACCATACCTCTCAGATTGAGCATGAATTGCAGTGTGTGATACACGAGCTGAGCACAGTCATGAAAGTTGTGGAAACAGGTGTGTGTGTGTGTGTACAGCAGATTGCTACACGTGCCAGACTATCTGCATGCTAGTAGTAGCTGCAACAAGGCCGAGCTAGCGAGCTTCGTGCAGTTGTTCTAGCGTTATTATTCGTGCCTTGCGTGTGCACGCTAATAATGCATGAAGACGGATGTAGCTGATCAATTCAATTTGTTAAATGGTCATCCTATACATGTAGCTGTGCAACGCGCTGCGCTGT
>ADNK01001333.1:37500-46940 GCA_000320545.1 Bigelowiella natans CCMP2755 | reverse complement strand
GGAGGAGGTAGAGAGGAAACAAATATACATCAATTTAGATTTTAAAATTTGCGGCGGCGAATGCAGGAATGATACGTGAGCACAAGCATGCCCATCTAGTTCTTATTTACTCGTATATCATCATCATCATCACACACACACACACACACACACACGCACACACACACACGCACATACACACACACACACACACACACACACACACACCTGTGATGTATTCTGACAACTCATTGATGAGTTCGGACGCGTTTTTCCCTGAGCCGATTTCCACTAGGACGTCTTGCTTTATTTTCTTAATGCAAGCGGGGTCGTTGTATCTAAATGATGATGATCAGTCAGGAGGAGGAGGAGCAGCAGCGAAATGACAACGTGAACGAATGACGGCGCAATATCTAAACGGAACAAGTAAAAACAGCAGCTAACACACACACACACACACACACACACACACACGCAACGTGCGTGCAAGAAAGTAGAGCCTACTACCTGCAGTAGAAGTGTTTGTGGTCATCTGCGAAGATGTCAGGAGCGCGCGAGACTAAGATCTTGAGGTGGGAGATAACCTAAGATAGCACGATATGTGCGTGCATAGACCGTCATGTGAGAAGAATACAGCATGCAAGAGGGCTTTCCCACGGTTTCCCATCGGAGAATTTTCCAATCAATTGGCCAAAAAAGGTAGGAAGTTGCTCTACCGTGAAAGACAACTCCTCGCTGCTGCTTGACATGAGGGTTAGCAATGGAACTGAGGAGGAGGAGGAGGAGGAGCAGGAGAAGTGGAGCACGTTTATGAGTAATTATAAGCGTGTGGGTAGTTTGCTTTTTTATAGTATTTAATCTCGGAGATGAACACCGCATTCGATCCACATCGTAATTATTATATATATATATATATATATATGTGGTTTTGACTGGTCATTATAGCGTATGCTTCTTGATTTCGCAGTATAGTAGTAAGTAGTACCTTTGAGCCTCTGGATGACACTGAAATGGACCTTGGGGAGATTTCGCGTGAAGTTGAGGTAGACCTGGTAAATCATCGTAAACAAGGAGGAGAATTTCTAAATTTCATTGATAGTTGATGGAGATGCACGCTTTCAGCCACTTCCATCAGTCAGTAACGTGTTGTGCTATTATGGTCCTGATAAAATCATCTGACTCTACTGCAAAGAGCATCGCATAACAACGCGGTAGCGTGTGTCTATTGGAGCGAGCTTCTACAACTTCTTCTTCTTCTTCCTGTTAACCCCCTTTTCCCTCCTCCGCCTCCTCCTCCTCCTCCCCCCACACTTCAGTATTACCTTGGTTGTCGCCAGGACGACGGCACAATTTGAATGCTTGAGCAATGGATCAAGATGGTTCTATTAGTAGGTAGGTAGAGAGGTAGGGAAAAAATAGAGGGGGGGATTCAGCACACTGTGTTATGTGCCTGCTACTACGAGGCTGCATGGTCAGAGCAGATACGCATTGTTTTTTACCATGATTCCAAACATTTCTTGCTGATTTGATGGCTGATATGTCGCAGCCAGGGCTAATATTGTACATTGGTCTAGAAACAAAAGCAGCACAAGAAGAGAGACGTGCATTCAGTATACATATCGCTGCATGAAGGAGAAAGAGGAAGAAGAGGAGGAGGAAGTTGTTAGTAGCGCACATGGTTATATATTCTTACTCCATTCGTTAAATTCTCTCACACGCTTGAGCAAGGGGACCACGGTCTTCGCCTCGGGCTAAAGCAGTATGCACAGTAATTATAGGGGAAAACAACCATCTATAATGTGTGTTCGGTGCTCAAACAGTATTCCTCGACATGCCAGAGCACACACACACACACACAGACAGTATTCCTCGACATGCCAGAGCACACACACACACACACACACACACACACACACACAGAGAGAGAGAGAGAGAGAGAGAGAGAGAGAGAGAGTGAGAGAGAGAGAGAGAGAGAGAGAGAGAGAGAGAGAGAAAGAGAGAGAAACAGCATAGCACCACCTTTACTCCCCCGTTCTCTTCTTCGACCTCGTTGAGGGTATTAAGAGCGTTGATAGCAACAGCAGGCTCACGATCGGTCAGCATACTGTGCAAAGCTTGGGTCCAACGTCCGGCTGATTATGACCGGGGCGCAAATCATTGATTAATTCAGGGCGACAACAACATTCTGGATGATGATGATGATGATGATGGTGGTGGTGGTGGTGTGCAGGGAGAGCGGCATTTCCATCAAGCATATGGCAAACTTAAACGGTGAAAGACCGACCGTTGTAAGTTTCCGGGGATATCCGGTAAAGACGTGCAAGCCCCATAGCAGCGGTCTTTCGCACGTAGCTCGACGAGTCCTTTATGCCGGACCTCAACAGGGGCACGACGTATTCAACTATAGTCGGAAGTTTGAGGGAGCACAAGCTACGTAAAGCCAGCCCGCGAATCATCGGGTCGTCATCCTATTTATGCCAACGTGTAATATTTATTTATATGTATCTCCGTATTTATGCTATATCGTTTTGCGGTTTGTGTCTTTTCTTATCGAGCAACATGTCGTTGTACAATCGCACTGTACCTGGGCGTCCTTGCGAAGGGTATTGATAGCTAGCACGGCCAAGTCCTATTGGAAGGATGCGGACGATTATCGTTAAGTAATAACAGTACTTTCTCTTGTGCAGTATAATCATCAGTTCGAAGTTATAGCATACGGCATGTGTGACCTTCTTCTTCGTTGCGTAGCTGCAGAGATATAGGTATATCATTTTCTTGATAACCAAGTCCTTTGTGTGCGACAGATTGATCATCTCCGAGAAGAGCTTTGACATGTCAATGCCCAATGTCATGTAAGCGATAACCTTGATTGAAAAGGAGAAAATTGTTAATCAAAGGTACGAGAGGGTGATGCAAGCATTTCCTACCTTCTTCGTTACATCACGCTGCTTCTCAGGATCTCGCGTCACTTTTGGGTTCCGAAGTAGGCCGCGTAGTTCATTCACCTATTGTTCCCAGGTAGAAGATGATGAAATCTATTCTTGAGCCGATCTTATTATGCCGTGGCAACGTTCAGATTTCAGTTGAGGAAAAAATCAGGATCGACTTAACTCTCAAAGACACAATGAAAAACAATACAAATCACCACATTCCGGATATCATTAGACAGCAAAAATCCTTGCGACACAATTTTAATGAGTATGCTTCCTTTCCGAACAGGAAGGCAATTTTTTCGGAGGATGACGATAGGTGTACTCGGTACCTCCCCGCGCTTGTGGTCAACGAAGTACGTTGGTGGCGGCACTGTGAAACACAATTGTCACTTATGAACGGCGGGGGCACAATCCATATACAATGTATTTACTTGCAATTAACGAATGGAGAGTTCAGTCGTGGCCTGGGCAGTACGAATAGAACGTTCGCTCTCTCAGTCGAGGGGGTGCCAGAAAGCGCAGATGCTACTTTTTAAGATACACCCGACCTCCAGCGTAGGCACATTTCACCGTCAATATGCTGCAAATCCTGATGTTTACAAGCAAATAGTCTGTATTTATCCGAAAATCGTCACAAACACCGGGGATCTTCAAAAACCATATCCGCGACCGTGCGGTTGCATTGGGATTTAACTTTGGATTCGATACAGGATTCCCTGACGCAGGACTTTAATGGTGGTGTATTTTCTCGTTATATAACAGAAGGAGAAAAAACAAAATGATGGGTTATTATTGGGTGATGACGGAACTGCTGGGAAGAGACGCAAAAGCATATTTTAGTTGTTGCTATTGTTGTTGAAAAGTACCATCTATTTCGAGATCTTTATAGCCATATATACCTAATAATTTTGGTCCAATGTGGTTGTTACGTTCTGCCCTTGCCAGCTCATAGAGTACCAACCAGGCCACGTGACCTCACCTCCCGGACATCTTCTGTTAGCCTTACTCGTATGTTCAGTGCCTAACTCCTGTTAGTCTTCCCCGTATGTTAAATGTTCATACAAACCTGGTTTTTCCATTAGAATCATCGAATAGCTCCAAAGTGTAGTCTGAGTTTTGTGTGGCATGTGCTCTGTGTGCTGTTATACATATATATATATATATATATATATATATATATATATATATATATATATATATTATGCATAACAGCGCCAAGGAAAAATAAGAAGCCACTACGAGTTATTAGAAGAGCGCCTGCTTGTGCGAGAAATAGGATTCCTACAAGTAGCATGTCGTTGGCAGAGATCGAGGCATTGGAGAAAGAACTGAAGACGAAACTCCAATTGATTGTAGTTAATTTAAAAAAAAAAAGAAAGAAAGAATAGAACAAAGGAATGTAACGGAATGTTTGCACATACAGTCGAAGGCGTCACCTCTAAGAGGGGGTGTCTCCACCGACGACTTGCCACCCCCACTCCATCTTCAGGACTCTAATTCTCACTCCTTCTCCAAGGAAGGTAGGTCCTGCGCACGAGAATCAATGCTCCTAGCATGATAGTGTGCAACTAGCCGTATCAAGACGTCATTCAAGAATTTCAACGACGATAAAGTACCTGTGATGTTAGATGTAAGAGACGCTGCAAAAGAGGCCCGAAAGATAACGAAAAAAGGCCGACGCCAAAGGTATAAAACGCTCGTCTCGTAACAAGCATGTTTCACGGATACTTGCCTTTGAATATATTTGAAAACTTTCTTTTCTTTACTGCACCAGTGGTGCCAATTATTTTGCGAATCTTAAGCATCTAGTAGAGATTCGAGAAACAATACAGGTTTATTCACAAACACACAGACACACATACACATAAACATATACGCAGGCACACGCACAAGCGCACAAGCGCACACACACAATATTATATATATATATATATATATATATATATATATATATATTTCTCTAACCAAACATAATTGTGTGTGCTATGCGTGTTGAATGCTCTCAAATTCCAATTTCAGGCCGAGCATAAGAAACAACGAGAAGAGGTAGCCGATTCCCCTTAGCAACCCTTCATGTGATATGAGAGTCCAATGACAAATGGTTGTAATGCCCGGCCAAGGTCGAAAGCAGGTACACGACTCGCTGTCAAACATTGGCCGATTCTCTGGTTGCCATAAAGTCCCAGGTGAATATGAGCATGATTGTGAGGCATTGGTGCTCATCGCCCTGGCTGACCCCGCTGTTGCTTCGAGCGTGCTTGCCCAAGAGGAGGCAAAATGCATGTGAATCTTTGTACATTTAGCAATTTACTTTCTTGTGTATGGTGAATTCGATAGTGTGATATTGACAAGAAGAGATTGGGAAAGTCCGTATCGGCTCTTCTTGAGGTACAGGCCTCACTGCTTGCTGTACAATCTTTTTCTTAATCCACATATCGAGTATAAATGATGTTTGGCCATTGGATGGTCGTTCTTGCTTCTTCAGGGCACGTTAATACAAATCCCCGACGACGTCTGGAGTCAACGGACCGATAAACCGCCGAAATGTCGTAAATAACAAAGAAGAAGAAGAAGAAGAAGAAGAAGAAGAAGACAGAATATAATGAAGGAGAGAAGGACATAAGGAGTGACGTGGCTTCGAAACAGTGCTGACGGTTTACTTTGCTTGATGAATTCGTTTCAATGGTTCCACGTATGCAGCAAAAGAAGAGGAGATTCTGAGCAAGGAGTTGCTCAGATCAGGCTTGGCAAAGGTATGGAAGTGGCGCGCTGTGTATGCATATATGACAGCGTGTGTTGTGTGTGGTGTATGTGTTGCATGATTCCAATTTATGCCATACACGGTAGCTCTTCCTTACTATGGTGTGCTTTGCAGATATCTCAGGCCATCTCTCGGGTGTCTTCACCAGGTCCTGCTATCCCCCTATACCCTAACAATCGTATTCCTTCTGTTTAAAACTCAAAGTGTATTTTTTTTTTAAAAAAATGAAAGTGACGAATATTCAAATCAGGAACATACATTATTATTATTATTATTGTTATTATTATGAATGTCATTGCTGGTCTTTGATCCCCGTTTACACCCTTCAGTCTCTTACCATATGACACAACCACCACCACCACCACCTCGAATATCATCATTGTCAGCCGCATCATCACCAATCGTTATAATGGAAGGCTGTGTTAATGGTGACCCACTAGATATCGATGACAATGGTAAGAGTCAGCTCCAAAACTGGAAGCAGAGAAAGAAGAAGCAAAAGAAACAGAAAAAGAAGCAAATAAGACAGGAAAAGAGAGCACTTCGCAAACAGGTTGTTACTTGTCTTTGGCAAATCGCTTGCTCCCCTCCCTTGGGAGATATATGTTGCGCTACGTGTGAAAAATAATCCTATATCGGTGCCGTGCATGGACAAACACTCTCAAAACAGGAAAATAATACTCGGCGGAGGGAACAACATCGGTAACTGCTCAACAATCCATCGACACTGCTGTTACACGTAGTATTGGTCCCTCATTGAACGCAGAGCAATACGTGCAGCAGCGATGGATGAATGATATTGGCGTGCCTTGGTTCACAAACACTGTGTGACTACCACATATATTGGTGGCAGGGGAAAGGCAGCAAAGGAGAATATCTTGGAAGTCTTCCCGTTTTTGACTCTTAGCCAGGTGGTTGGATGTTGTAAAATCATTTATTTATTTATTTATATATCCGGGGGGGAATATACTAACTTTCACCCTTAAAAGAAGCATGTTATGAGTCGGAAATGGGAACACAATACAGCACAACTATTATAAATATAACAATGCGCAACTATAGAAATATCTAGTTTCAACAAAGCCTGGGTCTATATTAGGCAAAGTATGCGTTAGAGTTAAATGACGACAACATTGAAGACACAACAAATTGGCTGCTCTCCAAGGTAGGCTGAGATTTGATGATAGTACTGACGAATGATGATTATGAAGAAGGTAACGAATGGCCTCTATCAACTTATGTGGCCGGCGTGCGTGCTGAAAACATTTGTAGCATAGGACGGCCATCATGGATATGTACTGTCGAGTGAATAGATTTGATGATAGTAGTGAATTGAACTCTCAGGAAGGCGCGAGCCTAGAATGGGCTAAGAGTGTGGAGGAGAAGGAAGATACATCAGGTGAGGTCCACGATTTTTTTTGTATGTGTGCGGGGCAGTTGCGTATGTGCGTATATCTATAACGTTGCATTTGGTAAGTAGGCAGAGGAGAGCTATCCTCATCACCATCTTCGTCATCGAAAATTGTAACAGCCCGGGTTCTAGGGTGGGAAAGCAAGCTAGAACTCAAATAATACACACACACACACACACACACACACACACATGTTATATATATATATATATATATATATAGAGAGAGAGAGAGAGAGAGAGAGAGAGATAGTTTATTAGTAGTAACAATGGCACAGTTGACGCTTTGTGATCTCTCTTACTTTGTGTCGTCGATTCACCCGCTGTTGCACTATTATCTAACCAGGGCGAGCCTAGATTGGATACTATGCGTCGGCTTGACAGTAAGATGAAAATAACGCCCTGCTCTCTGCATGATGTCATCCTTAATTTCAAAGAAAAATATGCGCGGCGCCATTCTTTGCGAGTGAGTTTCTTTCCAATTTATGAATCAATATAAAGGACGATAAGGGAGCATTGATGTCGGGGGCAAGAGAGAATACCGGTAATGACATGCAGTAGCGGGGAAGGGTGAGGGTAGAAAGTAATATAGAGACAGGTTTCGGACTCTTCACTTAGTGAAATCACACCACAAACGGATCGCTACGTGCTGGTTCCTTCCGTGCTTTCAGACATCGGCTACCTCCCTCTCTCTGTTGTACGACGAAAGTGGAACGGCAAGGTGCGCACATTCAAAGCTGCCCAACCTTCAGTGATCGTTTCATTTTGTGGCTACTGTGTGTGTTCAGAGTGCATTTGCCGCGGCAGGAGTTTACAAGATGGTCAAAGATCTCATTGAACTTCCAGACTTGAGATGATGCAGGCTCGGAATGTGCTAGGACATCCACATCAAGTGTTTTGCATTTCAGATGCGCAATCATCAGCATACGATACGGCACACAACACGAATGCATTTAGGAACAAGCATTGTTCTTCATGTGTCGTATCCTGTGCTCGCTTCGCACGTCGCTTGCCATCTGCTTGTTGCAAACCAGACACAGCTAGAAACTGCCAGAATGCTATATGGCCAGGTCATTCATTGTCTAAAGATTGTGCCGAGCGAGAGCGGATGTCATGCAATGAAATGATCACCACATTTTTCCAATGCTAGAATGGCCAATCGCTCTAGCCCTGCTGTAGCTACATGCAGAGCCGAGAGAGCAGTTAATAGTGTGGTGCGCGCTATTCAATATGCATTGCTATACCTACCAGCATAGCATCGATCCTAGTATCCGCATGTAGATGTATGTCTAGATGTATCTAGGCGCACTTTCGCAATCGTAAGAAATGTCCAATCAGTTTTTCCACATTACCATAAGTTTCAATTCATAATGTAATTAGAACATTCATCGGGAGCACGCATTTGATAAATACTAGACACAATCGCACGAAATGTCGTAATGATATCGTTATGCAATCAAGTGCGATATAGAGTGCAATCAACACGCGCCTACACCCCTTGCGTATCTCCTGGTCCATTCACGGGCCATTTTATCATGCTCCTCCTTATTTGATTTATATTCCTGCGCGATCTTCACGTCGAGAGGATCCTCTATAAAATTGTCAAACAAATTGTGATGATTAAAACACTCTCAGAATAACGTAGATACATTAAAAGTTTCCCTTCCTCATCACTCACTTGGGTTCGCGTCTGCCATCAAGGCGGTGATTGAAAGTAGGACTCTGGAAATGGTCAAAGCAGGAGACCAGTTATCCTTGAGGATGTCCAGGCATATGAACCCGTTCTTGTCAATATTGCAGTGGTAGATGCGGGTCCTAAATTGAACCTTAAAAGACAATACATGTCCAGATTTACTTGAAATTCACACGTGTATCATTCTCTTCTGGAGTGACAAGAGCCAATCTCGTGAAGAATTCGTCTTTATATTCATTTGAAACCTACCTTTGGGGGCTTGAAAGGATAATCTTGCGGAAACACGATATTTAAATAGAAAATCCCACCGGCATAGGGAGTTCCTTCCGGACCCATGATTGTTGAATACCACTCGTAGATATTTTTTTTATCCTTCGGCCCAGCAGAGCAGTTGTGCGGTGGATCTCGAATCACATCGGCGAGCTCTTTCCTTATTCTACAATCATATGTGCTCTCTTAGATAAGGAGTCACGCATTTAATTTGCGGCTGTGGTGCTGCGGATTCAACCTACCTTTTAAGTGAAGCACTTGTTGCCTTACATTTAACTTTCTTCCTCTTTTTTTTCTTTTTTTTTGCCTGGTCGACTTTACCCTGGTCTTCGGATGGCTTCACATCTCGCGGCTGCTGCTGCTGTTCTTCTCCTGATTCTTTTTGCGCTGCCC
>ADNK01001333.1:0-32500 GCA_000320545.1 Bigelowiella natans CCMP2755 | reverse complement strand
ACAATGAACAAAATCGATTTCCACCGTGTAGACACGTGTGTACATGATGATTTCACTTCAACAACGTGAAAAAGAACGCTAAACCAATGCACATCACACGCCACAATGAAAACATGAAACTGAATCTTTGATGCTGGATGGCCAACAGACACACTGCAAGTGTGGGTGTCACACACCAAAACACGTTCAAATGCTCTGCGGCAAAATCAATGAAGGTTTGGGTTTTTGAAGAAGTCAAACTGAAAGTTGAACATGAAGGTTTCGGCTGTATGTGTGGCAATGCAGCACCAATTCCGATGGGTCATCATAGATCAATTCATTCAGCAGTAGGCATGTCGTACGCTTCTTTCCTCAGGTTCTCGAAAAGAGCAGTGGTGAGGTAGCGTTCTCCAAAGCTATGTGAATTGGGATGGAATTAGGCCAATAGAGAGGGGGAGGGAGGGGAGGGGAAGTGATCATACGCATGAAGTATCTGACCTCGGCACGATAGCCACGATATTTTTCCCGGCAAATTCGGGTTTCTTTGCCATCTGTTGGAAAGAGAATGGGTATAAAACTGTAAATTTTACATGCGTACACCCCACCCCACACACGCACAGAGAGAGATATATGTATACAGAGAGAGAGAGAGAGAGAGAGAGAGAGAGAGAGAGAGAAGGGGGGGGGGGGCGGGCGGCATGGTGGTTGGGGGTTAGATAGGGGGGAGAGAGTAACAGTTGCAAGCAAAGCTTCTTCTTCTTCTACTACTACTACTACTACGTGAGTTACATCAATAGCAGCCTTGATTGCTGCGCCAGAGCTGATGCCGCATAGAATTCCTTCCTCAGTCGATAGTTTGGTGTTCAATATAGAGGAAGAGGAGGAGGAGGAGGAGGAGGAGAAGACAAAAGGAAAGAGAGAGAGAGAGAGAGAGAGAGAGAGAGAGAGAGAGAGAGAAGTTGCACCGTAAGATGCGTGCTTTAGATTCCTTTACAAAGCCATGGTTATCAACATTACAGCCCACGTGTCTTCATAATGATCGTCTCAATTTGTCGGTCGGTCGGCTGCTCCGAACAATTAGTGATGTTTCTACCGGGAAACTTCCATAGCCTCGGGACCCGATACCTGGACGACCTCATCGTAGATTTCTGCGGAAGAATGACAATGGACGACGGTTGGAGTTACTAATATGTGCACTCTTGCATCTGTCGATGCATGTGTACGCTGCAAAAAAAGCAGCAGCAGCAGGGGCAGCAGCAGCAGCAGGAGGAGGAGGAGGAGGAAAGCTGAGGTAAGGACGAGGTAAGGGGGCACATAATGTGCGTCTCCTCCTCGCTCTGCAAATCCCGGTGTTCTAAATGGATTACCGGTGTCTAGGATGGAGGGGACGAATCCTGCTCCGATTCCTTGAATCGGGTGAGGACCCGGCTTGCCACCGGACAGCACCGCGCTCTCTTTGGGTTCCACAGCGACAATGTAGATGTCTGGATTCTGCTCCTTCAAGTACTAATGTATTGTCAGAAAACGATGATGATGATGATGAGGAGGAGGAGGAGGAGGGATGTTTGCTGAGAGGATGCCATGCGTTTGTGGAGAGGAGGAGGAGGACCACCACCACACACAAAGGCACTTGCTGTTGTTGCGATCAGAGACGAGGTAAGGACACGGAGTGAAGCAATCCCCAAAACGGTATTTGAGGAGGAGGAGGAGGAGGAGGAGGAGGAGGAGGAGGAGTAGAGTAAAACCAAATCATTCGTAGCATTACCTGTCCAGTGCCTGTGATAGTTCCTCCCGTTCCAACCCCCGAGACGAACACATCAGCTTTGATTTCATTTGCGATTTCAGGCCCAGTGGTAGTATAGTGAGCCTGTGCGGGAGAAAAGAAGTACGGTGGAGGGCAAGGGGGGACATAACAAGCATGAATGAACAACCACTTAAACATGTGATTCTAGTGTACATAAATAGATTCCTCTTCCGTTGAAAATTGTCGGCAATCGGCGTATATAGACGTAAAAAAATAAAAATAAAATGCATTCCTCCAAAACTATTATGCAGAGATTTCAGTCCCTGTTTTCACGCCTACCACCTTTGGGTTGTCCGGATTTGCAAATTGCTGCAGTTGGAACGCATCGGGAGTTGATTCGGTCAGCTCATTTGCCTGAAGGACAAGGAGGCGAACAATCGTGTAGTGAGGAGGAGGAGGAGGAATAAGGCTTTCCACTGCCTCACATCATTTGACCTTAGCCAATGCTCCTCCCATACCTTTTGCCTTCGGCGTCAGAACAACTAAGGGAAAAAAAAAAGAATATAAGGCCCTTTCGATGATAAAGAGTTCATGTGTTCCAAACTACTTATCTCGCAATGATACACTAGAAATGGATGCGTAATGATGCTTCCTCCCACTAAGCGGTATGAATATATACCGTCAGCGCCCAGTGCGCGTAGCACCATGCGTCGCTCTATGGACATGGACTCCGGCATGGTAAGAATCAATTTGTATCCACGGGCTAAGATGACATACATTAGGCCATGGAGAAGAATCATTAAACTAATGCATTTTTGAACAACATCCTCCTTTTAAAGTGATATAAAATAAATGAGTAAATACACACATACACACACACACACACACACACACAACACACACATATATAGATATGTATGTATATATATATATATATATATATGAATGATTGTCGCAAATGTCGCAAATAAGTACCAGCGGCGATAAAAGCAAGAGCAATTCCCGTGTTTCCAGAAGTGGGCTCGATAAGGACCGTCTTACCAGGGACAATTTTCCCGGCCTGTATGTTGGGCAGGTAGCATGCCTTAGAAGATTGCGCTTTTAGTTTCGTAATGAGTGTTCTTAACCTTCTCTGCTTCAAGGATCATGGAGCGGCCGATGCGGTCTTTGACTGAGCTCATAGGTTCCATGCTCTCGAGCTTTGCGTATACGTTGGCAACAGCCCCCTCAGCCTGTGGGAGCCGGTTCAACTTCACCTGTATGTAGCAGCCATTGTAATCATCATTTCTAATCATCATTACCACCTAATTAGGTGCGCAACGTCAATAAACATAGTATTGGTAGAATGTAGCGACCAGAGGAGTATTTCCGATGAGCTCAGTTACATCAGCTGCCATTTTAGCTTTCGCGCTCATTGCAGCACGACGAGAAGCGCATAGGGTTCCCTGATTGGGTCATACTTTAGATGAGCGGTTGGGTTAGGCGAGAGGAAGCATCTATTAGCAATCACCGGGTTGGCGCGAGTAAGAGGTTGAACTCTACGGGACACAGAGATGGCAGAATTGAGCTTGGTGGCCGGGGAGGAGGAGAGGGCGATCAGGAGAGCGGAAGCTCCGATCAAAATCACGAAAAGGGCTGGGGCACGCATGTTTTTATGTGATACAGAGATGGTATTTGGGAAAATGCAGTGCATTTCTATCCAAAAACCTTTTGGTTTTATTGTCGCTTAGATCTGCCATTTTCCGTATTAGATCTAGGCAAAGCACAATTAGATCTGTTTCTAAAACAATTTCCATGCATGCACATGTCGTTCATTCCACCTGCAGGCTTCGTAGGGGATTTACAGGATTTCCATGCTGATAAATCGGGAATCCCGGTCGTTCGAATGGATCGACAACCGGAAATCACACTCGGTAGAGGGATTATTGGCCGTGCGCAGAGCAATGGCCGCCCACGTGCCTCTTTTGCCCGTCGGAACACGGGGCGTCGCTGCTCGCCTCCTGAGCCTTACACGCAGAACCATTTTGGCCGTCGCAACTCTGTGTATACTATGTTGGATGCTATGCATATCAGGTAAGTTTCAAATATAGCTTCTTTGGACACAAGTTCCGCATTTTACGACCGATTGTCTTTTTTGAAGGGGGGGGGGGGGCATCGTAAGTACTATTCTCTTTTGTAATACTTCGCTCGGTAAGCAAGAAATCATTATCAATCTCAGCTATGGGAAGAATGGACGAAAATGTGCTTGGTATGGGCAGCAGGATGGCACAAGTGCGCTCGAGAATGCAAAATACCCTTGGGAGGGCTTCAGTCCCTCCATCTCAGATCATCAAAAAGAACTACAGGGGATGGGAGGGGGGAACGACTCCATTTCAAGTGGGTCATACAGTATTTTCCAACAACGCCTACAGGCGTTGTGACGAAGACCGTTCTTCGAGGCGACGAACATTGGCAGCTTTCGCTGATGACCCAGAAAAGATTGCCAAATTCATCTGGCAGCTCATTCCTCCTGAAGAAAGGTGGTGCTACTGTGATAGTAGAAGAAGGACCTTGGAAAGGGGGGTAGGGCCATTATTAGTGTCGGCGGAAGGAGCGCACATCGTCCTCGTCGTCTCAATATGATCTGATCTGAACCCGATTATGCTCATAACCGAACCAACCACTCTCAGAATAGAGACGGAGGACAACAGAGTGCAAAAAGCAATGGCAAATTTCCCCATTATTGGTCTCTTCGTGCAGCTCACTAATGCAGGTATGTGCTCTGCGCAATCACGTATCGCATACATATGAAACGTTATATTCGCAGAAGGAGGATTGGATGGGGAAGCATTAAGATTTTCGGAGTTTGCACGACGCATCTTGGACAACGTTTCTCCAAAGTAGAGTAAATTTGATTCAAGACGATGCAAGCACCTGAAGGCATACTGTCACACCAAAGTTTTTCCGTTGTCGAGAAAGTAAAATTCCCTATGAACACCAAAATATGAAAGGTTTTACGATTCTGTGGAGGCCCTCCGTGGACTTAGAGGAACGGTACTCCTCCTGCTACTTGCTACTACTTATACTACTACTACTACTACTACTATTTCTCCGAGTCTGGTGTTGGTGGAGATAATATGGCCGTGTAGTACTGCCAACCTGTCGCTGCTATGTCTCACCAAGCACAACCTTCCTCATTCGATCTACACGCAAGTCCATGTTAAAGAACACAACACACACATGAGAGCAATAGATACGTGATTTGATGGTGAGGCAATCGAGTGACAGGGAGGTTCCAATGATCTTTAACGTGCAACCCGTTTGAGACTGATTGTTACTGCCAGGAAATCTCTTTCAGTACTTGCGTATACTCGCTGTGGACGTCAGCGTATGGAGCAGGTTTGGTTTTTGCATTGATCGAAACAATAAAACCTAGCGTTCTCTTTCCGGATTGAACCGGGAGATATAAGATGAATGTTCAACATCGGCAGGACTCATGAAGAGGGACGATGTACTAGATACAAATAGGCGACTCGCAATATCGATGGTAATTCCCATATATGCACTCACTTAAAGGGGGGGGCGGGAAGGTGATTTTGACCAGCTTCCTTGATCTCTTCCTTTTCGTTTTGTACATTTTAAGGACTTGGAGTACGAAATGGCCATGTATGACGACACACGAGCCAATCTCATCAGGAGGTCAGAGTGATGAAGTTCATGTTCGTATTTACGTCTCTTACATTTTTTGGGACTCTCGATATGTTCATTTTTCCATCGCATTTCATCGATCGTTGTGATTTATTTCTGATTCTTTGCCTCCGCGGGTAGATTGAAGGCAGCTGGGGAAGGCTTTGATCAGAGAGCATCATTGCAAGACCAGGTATACTTTGCCGTTCTTGTTGCTGCCGCTCCTGCTTCTAATGGACTTACTATGTCTTAGATTAATCGAAGACGGAAACATAATCATACATTAAACAACATTTCTGATCTTACATATTTGGAAATGAAGGTGGAACTCAGCGTCGATTCCCTTGCTCGCTTGCTACAAATTAAGCCTGGAAACATCGTGCCCGATGCTGCTGCGGAGCACATTGCCGTCCTTGTCAGGTAGGCGAACGTTAGCGCTGTGTTCGAAACATTGAGTTTCAATTAGGCCAGTTGCAAATAAAAAAACAGTTTTACATACGAGTCTTCTTGCACGTATAATAATTCATTCCGGTTGTGTTGATTTTAGCGAATGTTATCCGTCCGCTTCGATCGAGTCAGTCGAGACGGCAGTGGAGACGCATCCAATTCGCACCGCAAAGCCCAGCGCGAAACCCCGTCAAGGCAAAGCAGAAGCTGAGAAGGATGTGCTAGCTGAGGAATCAGAGCTATAAAGCGCATCTTATCCGGGATTGATGTGGTATATTTAAAATAGGCTGAGTGACGACTCAACGATGCTAGATGGCATGTGCATTTCATGCACTAATAAATGTAGAAGAGGTGGGAAAGTAAATAAATATGGGGCATGCATGATGTATAATGCTACGGTCTAAATGCATATACGGTGGCACTTATTGGAATCGAAGCAGTTTAGGGCGTTGTAGCAGCAATGACAGAGATAGCTGCACTTTAACGCACAAACGCAAATGTTCCTTTTGTTACAAGAATAAGCACATCTCGTTTTGCAATGGCAATGGATGGATGCCATTGTTGTGCCCAAACAAAATAGATGTCCTGTATGACAATCGGCAAGTACACGCACTAGACACACCCCTACGTTATGAGCAGTTAACGTCATCAGCAAAGCGCATTCTAGTAGCATTCTTGAGTGTTGACAATGTGAAGTACGATAAAATTACTAGATTGCGCTGTGTGAGCTAAATCTACTGAGACAATAGATACTATTACGAGTCTATTGTTGAGGCATCGCCCATGCTAGCATGCGGCAAAGTCACATATGCATATGCTTGCCGTTGCTTACATGATGGAATTCTTACATATATAGCTCATTGTTGCAATTGTGTAGAACGCAAGCGCATGTAAATCTAGTAGACAGTACACATGCATGCTACAAAAGTCAGGTAAAAAATAGAAGAAAGCATGTATTTCAACACTGCATGCATGCGTTCTAGCGTTGCGCGTGCGGCCACAGCAGAGCATGCGCGATGCATCTAGTATACTAGTACAGCGCGGCTGCAAGATTAACGCATTGGCTTGATCAATGTGAGGGTCGTGTCCGTATAACACCCGGCTATGAAAGTACAAATGTGGCCATGACATGATAGCATGCATATTATCACGTCTGGCTGCCGCATTGTTATGGAGTGACGACGCTGATCGAAGATAATCTCTAAATCTGGTATAAGCGGGAGAAGGTAACTTATATCAGTTTTTCCTGGGCGACCGGCGGCGATCACTCCCCATTCGCCGTGATCTAAATTTAAGTTTGCGTGCCATATTTACTCTTTTATCCCGAGAAGTGTCTGGAACAACGACGGTAGCCGCAGCCGCGGCCGCTACGACAGCAGCAGTAGCAGCAGCAGTCACGGCTTCTCCTTTATGTTTTTCCCCGGCTAGATTCTTTACAATTTTTAGGTCCTTTTCGTTTTCCGCGGTATCTGGTTTGATGCTATCCTTAACTGAATTGACTTTCTCCACAACAGGGTTCCCATCGTAAGAAATATTCTTCTCGGGATTCTTACCCTGATTTTTCTCATCGTCGCCACTATTTGTTGCCTTCCCCTTGGAATCCCCTTTCACTCTTTCATTCCGCGCTCCCCCCCTCCTCCTCCCCCCCCCCCTACTCCCACTTTGTTGCATCTTCGCCGCCGCACCCGTAGTAGTGGCCTGCTCCTGAGGATTGCAGACAAAAGGACAACTATTATGCTCATCAAAATTAAATGCTACTAATGTACTCAAAAGTGTCTTATCGTGAATGCCTGCAGCACATAGCTGTTTTTTTGTTTCTACCTTATCTTGGGCGACAGGCGCGAACATTTCACTGATTCTTGTTGTTATATCCATAGGTTCCATCTGCATCGGTTCTATGTGGGGGAGGGGAGGGGCACCAAAAACATTTTGCTTATGAATGTTAGTGATGGGTATTCGAGTATATGTGGTGGCTCATTTTGTATCGTTTTGTTGCTTGATACTGACGAAGATACTCCGCATAGCCAGATACAAAATCTTCCATATCGACTTCCTGCAGAAAAATGATATAACCCATCACCATACCATGATGTTGCTGAGACATATCTAAAAACAACTCGGTATAATCACTATACATCCTTGATAGAGATAATCCCCAAAATGGAGTTCCAGTCAAACCACCGATTTGGGCATCATGTTTGTTCTTCGAGAATCATGTTAATGCGCAACTTTCTCTTCAAAATGTTCCCGAACTCACCCCTATTCCGTTGATCGCCGTATCGATCTTGAACACCTCGAGCAATTCCATCTCTATCAACTACGGCCAACAAGTAAACAGACGAGAACGAAACCATATATAATCCGCAAAACAAAGAATGAATTTCTCTACTCTATTACAAGTTCGACAGATGTCTCTTTTAGCTTGAGGCTATCGTTATGAACGCGCAGCTTCATCAGGTCGCCAAAGGTTACGCCCCTGTCACAATGCCTCTCTATCGCATCTATGTGATCAGTTAGTAGAGGTTGGTGAGAAAGAGTCTGCCAGAAGTAGCCAATATGTGATCACCGTAAGTGCGCTGAAGTTCGTTAGTGATAAAATTGAGAGATGCCCCTTTCTCGCCGCTGTGGCAAGCCCCCATAGCTGGTACTGCTCGCCAACCAGCAGGTTGTCTATAGGCGAGGATGTAAGTTTCCCAAGGATTCTGAAATATCATAAATTCAATTTCTGTTAATTACTTTTGAATAGGCCTCTGCCCTTAAAGCAGCCACGACGAAGGTGAATCAACCGATGATCCACCTTCGTGTGTTCTTATGGGATAAGTTATTCTCTTGCTGCTGATGAAACAGGTTAAGGCCTAGGAGGAGGCTCAGGCTCTATTCTGAGTCTGAAGCAGCCAGGCTTTCAACACCACACTTTAGCATCTCGAGAAAATATGCAAGTTCTGTGTGTAAGTCTCCCCTACTCCTTATCCCCTCCCTCTCCAGAGATCGCAATGACCCTTTGTGCAGTGCGATCTGTGGCTACTCCAAAATACTTTTCAGAAGAATGTCCGACCTTAGGCCTTTGGGAACTGGGCTGTTTTCTTCCGGGGGATTCTCTTCAAGGGTCGGATGATAGGAAAGTCGAAGGGATTTCGAGCGTGGCATCCATCTCTTCGTTTGTAGGTCAGTCTGACCGATACTTGCATGCGAAGAATGCGGAAATAAAGGTGAAAACATCGGTTATCTTACCCATTCTTGATGTCGTAGAAAGAGATTGCATCGACTCTCAACAAGCAAGGCGATGGAGCACCGCTCGCCAAGACCCGCAGATTTGCTCCGAGCCTGCTTTCCAGCATGACGTCATGCATGAATCCCCTGGCAACGTTCCAAGAATTTGACGAGCTAGCGTTGGTACCTAGATCTACTTTGCCCTTGCATTATTTTTATTATTTTAACTTTTGCATATTTTATTTATCGTCATTTTGTACTGGTTCGTAGAACTCCCGACAAAAAAAGTTCCCAAATTTGACGACACAGACCGCTGGTTGCATGACGTAATAATTTGTTAACCCGCACTCGGGGAAAGAAAGAAACAAAGAAAGCTCCTCCGTTAGTTTGTTAGTAAGAAATCTCCTCGACAGATAGAAAAAATAAGGCCATATAATTGAATGAAAAACAACCGAGCAGAACGTCCAACACTTTACAACAAAGACAACAATTCTCGTAGGGGCGCCAACTGATCCAAGGGATCCCAATGGTGGCCCGGGAGAGCCTTTGCAGCGTGTATCTTCTGCTCTTGCTCCTCCTCCAACTTACCCTGGTCTCTGGAGGAAGTAATTCTGAGCCCTCAAGCGTCCCGAAGCCTGCCTCCGTCGAGCAGCCGGCCGTGTCCATCAATAAGAATAGAACGATCTTATCTGGTGATGTGAAGAATCCGCAGAAACGAATCAATTCTTCCGAGTCACAAGGACCGTTAACCGAAAACTCCACCGAAACGAGCACTGGAAACATTGGTGTTACATCACCCATCGACAAAGCCGATCAGCCCGCATTTGTGATCCAAGCGAAGGGAAGAGACGCTACTGCCAACGTGCATCATAATGCTTCTATTGTATGGTTTCTTGTCACAGTGGCGATTTTCGGTCTCCTCGCACTCCGTAATCGCAAACAGCTTTATCAACTTGCCTCGTGGACGAAAACTAGTGCTAGCCCAATGTATCACAGAATGGAGCAGATGTGGGAGAGTACCTCAGAGCAACGCAACAGATGGATGCCGACCGTGCCTTCGTGGTTTTCATGGGGTAGACTTAGAAAGCTGATAATCTTTCCCTCCCTCCCAATTTTTTACTTCCAGAGACCCCATTCTAAGACGAGGAGTAGTAAGACGAAGTCAGAAGCAGACATCGAGTTAGTTAGCATCGCATATGAGTACACCCCACAACTGCTCAACTATAGGATCAGCCCGATTCTTAGCAAGCCAGTAGCAAAAGAGGTATTGCTATCGCTTCTACTATCATCTCCGTATTGCCATATATGCACACGAGTTCGTATTCTTTCTTCCGATTCAACCAAACATATTCCCAACCGTGGAGTTACATCCGGTTGCTACTAATCCATCATCGTCAATTTTCAGCTCACAAAGCACCTCCCACTGGCTATGCAACTAGACGATTGGAAGCTGCTCTACAGCTCCAACGAGCATGGCTCTCTCCTTTCCACCTTTTACTCTAAGGCAATCGGCCGCGGCCCGACTGTTCTCATCGTCAAGGACGAATCAAACGCTGTAGGCAAATTATCTAACAGCAATACACGATCCCTGATGTGGTGTATTTGTCATTGATTGATAACATGTAGGTTTTCGGCGCTTTTCTTGCCGAATCGTGGCGAAGAGGCTTGCTTGGAAATGGTTTCTTTTTGTTATTTGCGAGTAAGAAATGTTAGATATGGACTTGAGTTTCCTTGCAATTAGGCCAAACCTTTGTATTCACGGTGTCGCCAGAGATGAAAGTCTACAAATGGTCGAAGAAGAACAGTCACTTTCTCAGTGCACAAACAAAACATATTGGATTTGGAGGGTATGTGCATTCTTCGTGCGTGTGAGCGCCAAAAAAGTGATAGGATTTCGATAAGTTTGATTGGGAATACTGTGGAGGGTTAATCGTACCGTAATTACTCACTCCATACAAAAATCCATAAATGTTTCTGAGAAATTCCAACAATTATTTCCTCCTCTCATCCCTCTCTCACTCCTAAGTAAATCCTTGTTTTCGCGAAGCAGTGTCCTTATTACCCTTTTCTGAAGTCACTGAGAAAGTTCCATTCTTAAATCCGCTTTACAGCCCGAAGTGTGCCCTTTGGCTGGACGAAAAGCTACGAAGTGGCATGTCAGAGCCGTGTGAAACTTTCGAGAGCCCGTCGTTATCGCGATCTGCGGACTTTAATTGTTATGGTGTAGAATTATGGGGCTTTGTAATGCCCGAGAGTAGCAGCCTAGTTAGCGGCAGCAGTACCAGTGGTAGTATTGGAGGAGTTGTTGTGAGATAGCATACAACCCCAACGTGTACATCCTACTCGGCACTGAGAGTGGAGAAGGTTTTATTTTGTAGAGAAATGAAAGTGTTAAACTGTTGTTGAGCCATAACTAAATTGCATGAGCGCGATGACTCACCGATATGTACCGTGGGGTATATCTATGTGTTTGCATGATGTTATTCGCTACTCTTCTTTTTATAGTTTTGTTCGTTCACTTCTCTAGTTGCGCATAGCTGATAGCCGTAGAGCGGTCATCTGTCAGCAATCTGTCCACACACGTGCACACCATAGTGGCCACAGCTACTATACAGACAGCTAGATCGACAGTAGAGATTTATGCAAGTACTATATGCTATGACGTATTATTGTATATAGTCTCGATGTAAAGTACACACGTGCAATGCTTTGTTTTAGTTACAGCGTACGTCTGGTGTGCCATTTATCCAGATATGTCAGTATCACAGGCGGCAAAGCTGGTAGTGCTAGAGTGCAATAATAGACTGCTACAAACATGCTGCATGTACTATGAGCTGTGTGATATGACTTGGTGAATCGCTATACGCATGCTTTATGTCTTCATGCGTGCACACAAGAGAAAAGTATATTCTACGTAGCTACGCCAGATTGCTAGACTGGGACAGGACACACGGCACGTCATGCACTACATGCTAGACATGGAATGCAAGATTCTGGATTAATTTGGATACAATGACGCACTATGCGTAACCCACAACTGTTTTCGCTCAATACATATCAAGCGTAGCATGGTTGCTCAAGTTGAATCCTCACGATCTCTCACTTTATCGCACATGGAGTGCAAGCTGCGGGTGGCCATGCGTCACTTAATAATGAGACCGAGTTTATGAAAATCATGCTCGTCGATCGCACTTCTGCATTTTCGAACTGAACTTGAGTGCAAATCGAGGAGGAACACCTGTAGTGAATTGGTATTCTTAAAGCTTTTCAATTGCCTTGATTTTGTTTGAGTCATATTTCGTCGGAATCCCATAATGCTTTTCATTGTCTCCATCTGATACGACCCTCGCGTACCAATCCGCCTGATATCCAGTCTGTTTCACATTTGGAATACTTCGGCTCGTGCACGCTTTTTTCTGATCGCCTTTGCACTGCGGCAACTCAGGAGCTTCCACCGTGAACCCGTCCCGAAATCTTGCAAAAAGGTACATCCAGAATTCCCTCCATTCACGGGTCACGCTGTCACCAGTCTCAGCCACAAACTCGCTCAGTAGCTTCACAGCAGCTCCCGGCTCTTCTTTGTAGAGCTCCGCCGCTTTGCGTTCGACCTCGCTTGCTTTTTCCATGAGGATCTGTTGAAACTTGATGACCTTTTCGTGAATCACCGGGTACACCTCCGCATAGCGATCCCCATACGCCATGTTTGCGACGAGATTGTATATCCAGAATGCACTGTCCAGGCTCATACGCCCAGCATCAGCCTCGACACCTAATACGTCACATTTTCATCATCAAGTCGCCGTGATAAATAAACGCCACCATCATAGTTGTCGCGGTGAAGACGCTAGTTAGCTTGCGTGCTTATCGTGCGATCCACCATAGCTGACTGCAGCTCCGGGTTCCTGGCCAACGCGGTCAGCGAAGCTCTTTGGAAGAAGAGTGCTTCCGCCGAAAACGGGAATTCGAACCTAGCAGCAGTTGTTTCCGGGCAATACAACGCATCACGGCAAAGGATTTTACAGAGGACGGCGGCCTCGCAATAGCATCACCACCACTCCCACATACGCGTAAGCCTCTACTTTCTTGCACCACTTATACTGAAGGTGCTGCTATTTTGTTGTTGTTACCCCAGTCGAGCTATCGTCAGGTGCAAACCACATAATCGCACGGAGGGGGGCTGGCATCCACGCCCTTGAACTTGCCACGAAAGACCAAGCAGTTTGCTGAGTGTTAGTAGTAGTAGAAGTAGTTTTGACGGTAGCATATACCTTTCGCATTTAGACTCCTCCCTATCCCTCTAATAATTTGATACGAAGAACCCTTCCCTCAGAAGAAAAGTCAGTGCGCGACAACATCCCCCTCCCCCTGGCACACAGGAACAAATTCCTCAAAACCCACAACTCCGTTCCCCTGAGCACCTGCGTGCCGACAGTCCTTTCGTTAACGTAAGATTTAGATCCCTGTGACCACGTGAGAGGCCTCCAACGGTACGGCGAATGCCCTGGCCCTGCACCAACGTCGCTGCGTGCAACACCTCGCGGGTCGAACCTAGGTGCAGTGGCAATAGCACATTCAATGTTCTCTTCTGAGAAGAGCACAGCGACAGACACTAACGAACAATGACTCGCTCTGTTGTATCCCTAGTCAAATATCTCGACGCGCTGTCGTGAATTGCAGCGGAACAATACCAGGTTTCTTCGCCATGAGAGCGCATTAGCTCCATGGTGTCGTTCAGAGAAAGAGGGGAGGATGGCTTGACAAAGAGCGGCATCCGGTTCGTGAGGTTGAAGCCTTAGGAACAGATTATGATAGTTTTGTGGCCGCATTAATTTTCCATGGGATGTGCACAGTTTTGAATTCGATTGTTTGCTCTCCTTTACTCCTCGTAATACGACCATACCTTGTGCATAATCCAAGTATTCAGCCATGCCACCGTTGGAGAGCTGTGAATCATCGTGAAAAGCGCAGACGAGGGTTAAGGTATTTGGGGCGATGGTGCTTTGGTCTCTAATAATAATATATTTTCCGACAACAAGAAGCACTACTCCCTACTCCTACACTTAGTGCCTTATTAAAAAGCGTCCACATTCTCGCCTCAGCCAGCCTTGCCCCAGTAAAGCTTACAGGATCATACCTGCACCGAAGTATGATTATATGGAGCTATCAGGTCCCTTTCTCTAATCTATCGACACATAAAAGGTGCTCCTCTCTTTTCACATCAAAGATGATCCCTTGTTTTAAATAATACTGACGTGTCAGAGAAGCTGAAGTCTTCGTCCTTTCCCTGCTCTGGGTACAAACCGATCGATTTTGCGAAGGACACGACATCTTTCGCATAGAGGCAGTTCTCAGGGTCATTCAATGGGAAGGTTCGGATCCTGGCTTGATTGGCCGTGCCTCCGACATAGCCCTCGGGAATCTTTCTAGCAACCCATACAGCACCTCGAGAATAATTTCCTTTTCCAATGAGCTCCATGAGCCACACCTTATCGTAAGGAAGCAGGAAAATAACGGTCGGTAGAGAAGACAGACGTATATATATATATATATATATATATATATATATATATATATTTCGACTGTTATAACTATGGAATATAACGATCGTATTTCTCATAAAGAGTTTGAAATAGTCTTTCCAAACTGAAGGAAATGATACCTCTTCGCTGTCGGCAAGAGAAAAGGACTCTCCCTCACTCGCGTAGCCATACTCGGTACACAGTTTATCGATTAGCATGATTGCCTCGCGAGCAGTTTTGGATCGTTGGAGTGCAATCCATATCAAGGATCCATAATCCATAATCGCGCCAGTGCCCTCTGTTCCCAACTGAGGCAATCCTCCAAAGGTCGTTTCGCCAATGATTAGGCCTATGGATAGAGAGTTGTGGCAGCTGTTAGAAATTCGAAAAGATGTTTTTCAATCGCGATTACCATGTTCATTCACGTTTCCAACGACGCCATAGGTACGCTTCGCCTCAGGAATTTTCCCAAGAAATTTAGAAGAGTCCCAATCCCAAACCTCTCTCATTGCACCATCTGCATGCTCCTTCGCTGGATAATATCCAATAGAACCAAACAAACTTCCCGAGTCTGCATTATATGCCAACTGAGTTGCATTGTTGTCTGAAGCTCCCCTGGACACGAGGAGATTGGTGCACGCCTGGGCTGCCAGGGAAAAGGCAAGGATGGAGGTGATGACGGTCATGGGGGTTATACTTCCTGACCCTTCGAATGTGGGAGTTTCGTTCCTCGACAACCTTTCCATCCTTTCACGCACGTAAAATCCCCTGCATTTGGGGCGACAGGTACCATGAGACATTTCTGGTTGACGCAATCCGAAAATGCCATCCCTTTTACTACTATATCTCGAGGATACCTCGAGATATTCTGCACCGAGAGAGAGAGCACCGGGAATCTGTGACTACCTTCGTTCAGGGGAGGGGCGAAATGGAGGCATCGCTGCCTGGGCCCACCACGGCTCCATCAAAGGCAGTATATGCACCTCACGGACAACGTTCCCGTACAAAGCTTATGCTGATGCCGCTTCTCAACACGCGCGCGGAAGCGATACTGTGCCTCGAGCACGCTGCTGGTGTGGTGTATGGAGGCACTTCGACTGGCCATGTCCTTGCGTATGAGATCAACACCTTCTCGTCGATGGATGATAGTACTTATGATGGTGGTGACACGAAGGAAGAGGGAGACGTGTCAGGAGGATCTACCACTTCTACTTCCGCATCGACTTTGCCTCATCATTCCGCTGCGGCCGTCGCCTCACCACGGACGACACGAGGTAGAGGGTGCGACCCAATATCTCAGGTCCGGCCACTTACAAACAGAAAAATTGGCAAGGGTGAGGTATCACAGATTAAGGCTGTTCCTGAAGCACAGGTGCTGCTCGTTCTTTGCGGAAATACAATTCACTTCCTTCGAACACGCACGCTGGAGCCTTTGCTGTATCTGACAAACCCTTCCTCCTCCTCTAACAAATCTTCTCAACTCACCCTATCCAATGTGTCACTGTTCGCTTCGCGCGTGCAAAGGCGTGATGGATCCGATCGCCACCGAGCCTCGCACATCTGCCTTTGCACCGCATGGAGAAAGCGCCGCCGTGTCACGATGTACGACTCCAAAATCATGTGGCAGCACCGGCAGCAGAATGAAGAGAGTAAGGAGACTACAGGAGGAGGAGGAGGAGGAGGAGGAGGAGGAGGAGGAGGAGGAGGAGGAGGAGGAGGAGAGGGTGTGATGACCGGAAGTAGCAGCGGTGATACTGATAATAATGCTTTGGATTCGTCGTGCCCCCCACCAGTAATGGGGCCTATCCGCCTCGTACGCGAGCTGTTCGTACCCGCAACGCCAATGGCTATGGAGTGGGTCTCCAAATCGCAGCTGTGTGTCGGTTTTGAGCGCGAGTGCGTGGTAATCCACGTCGTTAAAAATGCGGTCGAAGAACTTTGTACCATCCCGTTTGGGGCACCTAGGCTAACGAGGTTGTCGCAGAGCAAGTCGTGTATAAGGAAGAAGACAGTAGAAGAACGTAGTAACAAGGGCTGTTCGCCAGAGGGGCTGCTGTGCGTGACTGGCCGCCAGCTTGTATGCTTCTCCAGCGCAAAAAAGGCCGATTTTGTGTACAGACTAACTGATCAGGCAACAATCCAGATCATGGCCTCGAGGTAGGTGAGAGAGAGGAGTGGGATAATGTGATGGTTCTCATTTTGTTACGTAGGGAATATTGACGTAAACACACACACACACACACACACACAGAGAGAGAGAGAGAGAGAGAGAGAGAGAGAGAGAGACACTTGTGTTGATGTGGGGTATCTAGCGCACTCTATATTATTCTCTGAAACTAATGAATTTCACTAGGGCGCATGTGGTGTGCTTGAATTCAAAGCGGATTGATGTGTACGGACTGCCTTCTAGCCTCAACAACAAGGGCATTGCCAGGGGTAGGAGTAATTGATTGATACTAGAATCTGGCAGACTTAGGATGTAAAGATGCTAGTCCAAAAACAGACACGATGGCGACGAGACGTGATGACTCTGTTGATTCATTTGTTTCGAGATGACCATCATCGTTCTTTGCCTGGGTTGTGTTATGTATTGCAGCGGATGGAGGAGAGAAGAAAAAGCAAGGTTCTTTGTCAGGCCCATCCCCAGCATCATCGTCGTCATCATTGCAGAGAGGAAGTGGCGGCGACGGTCAGGGTGAGGATGATAACAACGATTCTCCCCCGACTCTACATCGATATACTTCAACGACGACTGACTGGCAGGTGGTTACTGATACAACCCCTCTACCCCCCCTCGGTTCTTCGTATTTAGAAATGATAGTCAAATGGTTTGACTCGGACGATCGTTCATATAAATATATAAATATCACCCATCGCCCTCAGCCATCCTCCCTCCCCCCCCCCCCCATAGTGGCAGTGGCTTGAAGTGTATAAGAGCGGCCGAGCTGTGTGGCATGCTTTTAACAAGGAGGCCAACGAGGTGATTGAGATGGCATATCGGAAGGACTATAGAGAAGTGAAGGTGCAGGACAGCATGATTACTGCGAAGATGCTATCCATCGTGTCGTCGTCCGCAACAGTAGGAGCAGCACTCCACGGCGAGGCGAAGGAGGGGGGGGGAGGGGGGCGTCGTGCGACAAAATCAGAGTGTAAATCGGTATCGCCGTCGTCGTCTCAGGCGGGCAAGAAGAACAAGAGGGACAGCAGAAAGAAACGATGGTTTCTTAAAGCACCACCTTCAGAGGCAACAAGTAGCACTAACACTGACGGCAAGCAAACCAGGCAAAGCTTACAACATGGCAGCGTCGGCGGTTCCCGTTCCGCCCCGAGCTCACCCCTCTTAGGCAGCAAGAAACGAACGGGGGAGGAGAAGGCCTCGAAGGAAGGGGGGGGGGGGCAGTCGAAGCGCAGCACGACGAGGCAAATGCTGCTAGCAAGGCAGAGATCGGTGCCCTCCAACCCGCTTATGTCCAGCGTTCCAGCAAGGATCTCGCCTTCATCTTCGTCTTTGAAAAGGAGCAGCTTCTTGATTGGCAGCCATTATTCCTCCTCTGGAAGTGGCAGCAACTCTACCCATACGATACGAATAGATCTTGGTGATGATCAAAAGCAGTAGAGGATGGGGGAGGGGGGGAGGAGGAGGGATTGTATTGGAGTATAAGGCCCATGAAAATGGGCTGCTTGTAGAGCTGCAAAACACAACGCACGACTCCACCTCCCCCCCCCCCACCCCCTCCGTTATACTCGATTTTTGCCCACATGGTTGCTATAGCTGCTAGCGACGAATCGGTTGTAATATAATAAAGCCACCATTCGTCTTTTAATTGCACTAATGTCTCCTGTCCGCGAAATCTCTGGTGATCTAATTCTTTCCTCCCCTCCTCCTCCTCCTCCTCCTCCTCTCCCTCTTCCTTTTCCACACCTACTCTTCCGACAATCTAGCAAAGAGACGCGCGATCTTCGATGGTTTGGGCAGCTCTGAGCAGCAGACTCCGAGGAGAATAGCAAAACCTGACGATCAAGCGGCAGTGGAGAGCATCAGCAGTAGTATTGCCAAGAATGATAGAAGTAGCAGTCACCATAGTAGCAGTGGTGGTAGTAGTAGCAGCAGCAGAAACAGCAGTCTCCGTCACAATAAACTGAGTTGTAGGGTAACGTCATCGTCATCCTCGACGTCAACCACAATATCGAGTAGTGATTTCAAAGGACCCTTCTCGTCAGGCAAAGACGACCCTAGAAGGAGGTTCGTATTAGATGGACCGAAGGATAGTAGTAGTAGTAGTAGCAGCAGCAGTACCAACACTAAAGCTCTCAACTCTGCTTCTCCTGCTCTCACCTCCTCAGTGGGAGGTCACCCGGTGCGTTGTTGTCGTCGTCGTCGTCGTCGTCGTCACGAATGAACAGCCGGCTTAGCCCCCCAACATATTATTCTGTGCAAGGGGCGATAAATGCAAGATGGTGACGATGATGATGATGATGACGATGACGATGATGACGATGATGAGTGTTGGTGATGGTGGTGCTTGTCGCTGTCTGATTTTTTCGCACAATCCTCAGATGGCTCCTCCCTCGTTCCGAATTCGCCGGTTGGCATTCTCCCCTGATCCTATCCAGAGCATCCACTTCACTGCAAGCGCAATCTGCAGCACGCTCAATGACACGATGATCGTTGCCAGGAGGGGGCACTTGTCAGTGATGATTATGTATCATGATGAATGATGACGATGGGGATCATGGTGGTGGTGGTGGTGGTGATTTTGATGATGTTGTTGTTGTTGTTGTTGTTGATGATGATGATGATTGATGGTCTAGATGATGGTGGTGGTGGTTGTGGTGGGGATAGGGTGATGAGGGGGGAAGAAGAAGCAGCAGGAAATAACGACGAAGAAGACCACAAAAATAATGGGAATGACGATTTTTATATCATTGCTAGTTGAGCCCTCCAAGCTGAATCTCCTCGCCGCTGCTTTTCACCACGCCACCAACGAATCTTGAACGACTATTTCTACTGCCCCTCCTACCTTCTATTCTGCTGCTTCTTAATCATCATTCGCAGGTATAGTCTCGTTAGCGTTCCTTCCAGTCTCCTCCAGCTCGATGGTGTTATGACCTCGCAGTTACAGAAGAAGGGAGAAAGCTCTTTGCCCGAGGTCCAGAGAAGCAGCAGCGCCAGCAGCACCAGGACAACATCTCTCTCTAATATTGAGGAGCGCAAGGAGGGGGAGGGGGAAGAGGGGGGGAATGAGAAGGAGGAAAAGAAGGATGGCCACACCGCCCTGCATATTAGCAGCACAAGCAGGCTCAGTCGTGATGATACATCGCCGATTTTGGAAGATCATCTTGGGAGAGTCCTCGTGGTGATAGCATATATGTACAATGTGAAATGCGCCAATCAATCAACCGATGAATCAATCAGTCAGTCGATGCATAATAGGCGAGTGCCCATACGAAATAGTTGTTGTTAATGATGATGATGATGTTGATGTTGTTGTCGCAATATGGAGAAGAAAACTGCTTAGTAGGCAGCAAGAGGTTGGCGTGCTTCCTGAAAGGGGCAATTGTGCGGAAGTGGAGATACACAATTATATATATATATATATATATATATATATATATGTGTGTGTGTGTGTTTGTGTGTGTGTGTGCCGACAGCTGATTGAGAAAGAGACATACGCTCGATTTCATTATGACGATTACATGATGTGCGTGGAATTGCTCGTCATCACACAGGACAACCGACATCCTCTGGGGCGAATGATGAGGCGATTTTCGCTGCACATTTTGGAGAAAGTAACACCGTATCACGATAAGATCGTCAATGCGACGGACCAGCGTGACAACACAAGTGTAAATCGGCAGGAACTCAAGCAACAGTATTTGCACTAATTCAGACGTTCAATCCACTAAATTTTGATTATGTGGGGAAAGTATTGACTCAAATAATTTATATATATATATATATATATATATATATATATTCCATATATATATATAGATATCGTTATCACTTTCTCCTTCTTGCACCTTTTCCTTCCTATTTCTTCCTCCTGTACGTTTAAAACAACAACAACAACAACAACAATAATAATAACTATAACAACAACAACAACTTGTCCACAGTATCATGGAGGTGAGCAGCGAGATCAAGACGTTTATGAGCCGCATGGTTACGACGGTATTATTAATATTAGTAGTAGTAGTAGTAGTAGTAGTAGTAGAGAGTAGTAACAGTAGTAGCAACAAGATGAGAGGAGATTCGTGCATCCAATATATGCCCAAGCAGGAGAATAGAGAGAGAGAGAGAAAGAGAGAGAGTATTCGCCATCATTAACTTAACATCATTATTTCTTCGTTTCTTAAGTCATCAAATACGTCATCGTTCCCTCCTGTTCTTCCCTTTCACTACTCCTCCTGTGGTTGACATGTGCCTACCACGTGTTTGTCAGGTGATGGTGATATACAAACTCGCACTCGGACATGAGGAGAAGGTGCTCATTACTGCACGTTACACACACACACACACACACACACACACACATATATATATATATATATATATATATATATTTATATTTACATTTATACATATTGATAAACATATATATCAGTATATTCGCAGATACCTATTAGTGAGCTCTCATCTCTCTTTTCTTACTCTGCGTATCTTGCTGTCGTTATCAGGTCTCGTGCTTAGTAGAGCAAACGTTATTCAAGAGGATATACGGCAGAGTGCATACTCTCTTTCTCAGCTACAATCACGACAGTGATATTAGCTTTTATGGAGGTGATAGTAGCAGTAGTAGTAGGGGGGGGGGGAGGGGGTTGGAGGATGAATACGAATACAGTCTTTTCCGTGATGAGGAGAGTATATTTGCGTGCAATTTCATAATCCTTAATATCTTCAGTTCTTTGATGAGAAATAAATCCCATCATCATCTACTAAAATTACTACTACTACTACTACTACTACTACTACTGCTGCTGCCGCTACTGTTGTGTATTAACCCAGCGTGTTTATGGCTTCGTGAGCTTTCGCTGGAAGAAATGGGGTGCAGCTTGCTAATGGCAGCTTCCACTGAGGATGGTTGTGATGATATGTAGCGAAAAATAGTAGGAAGAAGAAGAAGAAGTTGAAGATCATGATGAAAATGATGATGATGATAATGATGATGGTGGTGGTGATACCGAACAGAGCACTAGAAGCAACACCCTAATAGTTCTAATGATTATACGCAAGCAGGTGCGGGCACGGGGGGCGTAGTTTTTGAAGGAAAAGACGGACCTATAGAGGTAGTAGTGGTTGCTGTCAATGATTCTGTTTCCTCTCCCCATTATCATCATCATCATCACCACCATCACCATCATCATCATCATCATCATCATCATCATCATCATCATCCCCATCGCAGTTGCTGCCTTCCATAATTATTGAGCGGGATGTGACCTCGAAGTTGAGGCTGCTGGACGCCTTACACAAGAAGCTCGTTACGTGTGCAGAGACCGGCATCCAGAATAGCAACCGCAGGAACAACCTCAACAAGTCGCTGGTTAGTAGCAAGAGCAGGGGGGGGGGGGAGGGGGGGGGGGGCGGATATGGGGGATAATCCATTATAATACATATAGACAACATACAGCATATACCAGCTAGTGTATCCTTGCTCGATCTTGAATCATAGATGGATATGGCTTTTATTGATGCTTCTTCTTCTCTTGCCTTCACCTCTCTCATTGCGAGATATCAACAATAGTGGTGATGGTAGTCATCTTCTCCATAGTGCACAAATGTGTCTAGGTGTTGTAGCCCTCCGCCTCTCCTCCTCGCCTCCTCCTCATCGCCATCATCATTATGATTACAATTTTCCCATCGTTGTCCTCACACGTCATCATCGTCGTCATCGTGATCAGCGTCACCATCAGCACAATTAACTTGCTCAGAGTCTTTCGGCGGACGATGTTATGCCAATGCTTTGCTACATCATCGTGCGGAGCGACACGCCGTCCCTGTTCTCTGAGACCCACTTCCTCACCGAATTTTTGTCACAGGACGCTCTCCTGGGGTACAAATACTTGCCATCAGCATTTTGCTGCTGTTGTTGTTGTTGTTGTTGTTGTTGTTGGTGGTGGTGGTGGTGGTGGTGGCCTTCCAGAAGCCTAGTACTTCCAAACGAGTAGTAAGATTCGTAGTAGTAGTAGTAGTAGTAGCAGTGGTCGTCAGTAGTAGTAGATGTTTCCACTTAGATAGCAATGATGTGCATCCATCCTGTGGGTGGTGGTGCGACACAGTTGTAGCAGGACCAAGCATCACGCTGCTACGAATTTACGTGGGGGGGGCGATTCGCAGCGGCCACAACGAACAGTAGGCGGTGGTTGCTACGATGCCCCCCGCACACTGATTAATTATGCTGCATTTTATAATAGCAGTACTAACAACAATTGTTCTCATTACTACTTACTACTATTACATACGACTACTATTACTAATGTTGTAGGCATCTTGGGTACCTCGTGACAAGTCTCCAGATCGGCCTCCATTACATCCTGCAGCTCTACAACCAAGCTGCAAGGGTCGAAACTGCAAGTAGTAGTAGTAGAAGAAGAAGAAGAAGAAGTTGTGCAACCCTTGAAGAGAAGAATAACCAGCAGCAGTCGTCTTCCTCCGCCATTCCTTGCAGCAGCGGCAGCAACAACAGCAATGGTCCCCCCCCCCCCTCCTCCACCTCCTCGTCCAAGCCGACAGCAGGAGGAATTCGATCAAACAGAGCGGTGAGCGAGGCTGTGAGGTATCGCCGGATGACGATCAATCTCATGAGAAAGAGTAGAATTGTGAAACCCGCAGCAGCAGCAGCAGCATTAGCAGATGCTGCTCGGAAAGAGGAGGAGGGGAGGGAAGAGAAGATCCGCCGGGCAGGCAAGAAGACGGCCATCAGCAAGAAGAAGCAGAAAGACGCCAGTGGCACGCTAAAGGAGCTAAGACTGATGTCGGAGAAGATGCGGGAAGGTGTGTGTAAGCATGGTGCATCAGGACGACGCGATTGGCATGTGCGAATATACACACACACACACACACACACATATATATATATATATATATATATATATATATATATATGTGATAAATATTATCAACAAACACACACAAACACACTTATGCTCATGCCCACATTACATTTTCATATATACATCATCAATATGCGGTATCACATGCTAGTTGTCCCCCCTCCCCGTCTCACATGTAAACTGTAGTGCACAATACTACGCATACCTGATACACATTATTGTCCATACAATATTACTCTTTTTGGGGTTCATCTGTTGGTAATTCCAGGTTCGAAGGCTCGCTTAGGCAGCAATGGCAATGACGGCGTAAATGGGGAGGGTAGAAATGGAAACAGTGAGCGGGGACATGATGCAACGAAGAAACGAGGCGGTGATGATGTTGCTGCAAGCAGGCCCTTCTCCCCTATGCAAGGGGTTCAGATTCTGCAGGAAAGCCCTATCCCCCTGCTTGGAACGCGTGTGCTCACTAACATGGATCAGATCAAGATCTTCAACAACTACTTCACCCCTCCACCTGTACCACCCCAATAGACATGGAATCACCCGCTATGTATATGGCTTCGCGGCCAAGCTAATAAAATGGGGCTTGGGGGGCTGCGAATTAGTGCGTGGACGTATAGACGCAGGGTGTGCAACATGTTAGGAGTAGAGATGGAAATGCTGCGCGTGATGTAGTAGGATGTATATCTGCTGTGTTTCTTACATTCTGCTCACCACATATCGGATGCTAGCTTGATCATTGCGCAACACAGATAGATATCAATGTACATGCTTATATTAGACGAGGTGCACACAGGCGCCGCGTGAAGATAGATGCGCTGTCCATACGTGCTTTTTCGATATATCGATCCCATTGTTTGACTGCACGCTGCTAGCTGTAGCTAGACATGCTAGCATGTCGTACGTAAGACGGATGTAATTAATCAATTGAATTTGTTCAATACTAGCAATGGTCGCCCTTATGTAGTCGTACGTAGTGGACTACATAATACACCTCAAGACAGGGCGTGCATGGCTAGATGGGCAGATGCTGTGCGCTTACAATAATATAGATAGACCAACTTTGTTCGAAAGCCGAAAGCTTGCTTGCGGACGTGTGCACGCTCACTCGCATTGCAAAACGCGCTCAGCAGTGATGTCATAATCAGTGTGCATGCTCTAGTGCTGCATGTATGATAGATGGTTACTTTGCATGCATTGCGCACGCACCAGTTGTACCTAGACACATCTATCTAGACTTGTTATTGCGCGGTGCAGCTATAGTCAGCATGATGAATGCTACTTGATGCAGATGCTTATTGTGACATTCAGGCCCTATCTACCAAAACACTTTTATTGTGCTTAAATGCGGGTGAATAATGTAATCCTGAATGCCGAAATTATCCCAGGATTAGTGTTCATCCTTTGTAAGCTCGAAGAGCTTTGATCTTGTAATCTTTGTCGAAATCAATGACATCAACCACCTATGATTTATGTACATAGTCGCATAATCACCTTTGACCGAGAGTAGTGGTGCTTATTGAATGTCATGCTATATTACTAATGCACGTACCTTCAGAACCTCGTTCTTATCGTTATTGAGTTTGACGAGAATTTCACAAGAAGCCGAACAAGTGCTTATAAATATCACAAACATATCCTTGAGTTCGTGGTCATTGCTATATTTCGCATCTCACGTAACCCCTTGCATTTTGTTAAATTGTGTTACCATACGCATGGATGGACTTTGACAACTTCGATCGCGATCTTTGGGACTGCTTTGAAGATATTTCCGTTCGCCTCCACAACCTTACTTGTTCCTATTGACGGCCATTCAATCATTACGTGCCATCCATCTCCCTTCACATTACGTTGATACCACCTTCGACGCTGATATCCCAGTCCCTCAGAACAGCTTTCTCAGCCACAAAGCAATTCTCAAGCTTCTTGAGGTCTTTTGAATTCCAGGCCGCGAAGTAATCCTCGGCCGCTTTTAGGAGAAGCTTTGAGTCCGAATCCATCTTGTGCAGTCCTTCGAGCTTTGAGGATGATTGATTTGAGTTTGAACACACACGCTCGCGAACACACGCTTGGATTTTAGAATCCGCTTCTCTTCTCAAACCAAGGAGACGACATGAAATCGAGCATGTCGCCATATAATAATGTTGTACAATTTCAGATGGAAAAGCTGGTAAGGTGTTGTCGGCTTTGTTTTCGTTGGAAAAGAAGACGTACTCGGGAAGCGACCCCAACAAAGGCAACAATCAATGTCCGAATAGTGCACACAACTGATCTCCAGCTCTCCACTCATCGCCGCCACCTAAAGCAGCAGAGGGAGACTCCAACTAGTTGCTCCTGTGCCCAATACAACGCTGTACTATATCAACGTTGCTGTTGGATTTTGTGGGTGGGTGCGCTTGGATGAAAGTGTTACCATGTGCCCCAGTTGTTGCAACCCTTTTCGTCGCTGTGGCACTGTGTTCATCTCAACCTAGCTGACAAAGTGTCTACGTAGTAGGTCTTGAAAGGAGATGCATTTTCCCAGCTTGGTGGAACCGGACTTGTAATGCAATCCCGTCATACGACATTATATTCTTATTTGTTAACCCTCTTCCTTGACAGCGATTTCCATCTGAAGATAATTCTCCTTGGCGATTCCGGTGCGTCCCTTTCCTAGCATACGCAAATGCAACTTCTATGCACAATATATGTTCAGTGTGAATTTGATACCTTGCAGGGGTTGGAAAATCCTGCTTGCTGAAAAGCTTTATGGTAAGTTGTCTTGTAGAAACTCAGCAATGGCTGACCAAGTGTTTTTGTGAAGGGAAAGGAATTTACGGAGGGATATGTTTCCACGATTGGAGTGGATTTCGAGATGAAACAGACGACTGTTGGAGGCAAAAAGGTGTGAAGAAGTTCATTTCATAGCAGCAGGTCTCTGAAATAAAGTGTTAGGTAAATCTACAAATATGGGATACTGCGGGCCAAGAGAGGTCTTGATCAATATTGTATTCGTGAAATATACAATCTCACCATATTGAGAATAACGATGCAGATTCCGGACAATAACAACCTCTTACTATCGATCTTGTGATGCCATTTTGGTGGTATTCGACATATCAGACAGCACGTCTTTCGAGTAAGCCAGATCTGGTTTACGTGCGCGCGTTATTATTGATTCGGAATGTATGATGCATTGCAGCAATGTGGAACTATGGCTTGAAGATGTCCGCTCATATGCAAAACCCGACGTTGACGTAATATTGATTGGTAACAAATTCCAAAATTGCTGAGAAACAAATAACTGAGATGTTGGATGTTTCCAGGCAACAAAGTTGATCTCTACTTAGAGAGAAAAGTCCCCTTTGAAACAGCAAAAAGATTCGCAGATAATAGTGGAATGTCGTACATAGGTAATGCTTCCTTTTCTGAATTGGGAACGAATGATTTCACTCATTTGAAATTTGTGTGAAGAAACGAGTGCAAAATCACATTTCAACGTGGAGAAAGCTTTCAATACGGCTGCGTCGTACGCGTGTTCAAAGAGGTATTAATTAACTAATTTTCTTTTATGAGTGCTCTATCAACTTTGATGATTCAACAGGTTAAAAGAAATAGCAGGGGCAGAAAAGGTACTAATTTATCTTGGCATCTCCGCATGCTCTTTCCTAAAAAATTTTACACAGTACTTTCCTACATTAGACGGATGTAACGAAATAATATATATATATTTTTTTCAATGGTCATCCTAACGTAGCTGTGCAATGCTATGGCTACAGCGCTGATGTTGTGTCTGTTTGTTTCTGATATGTAATAGCAGGGGGTTGATTGTAAAGCTGCTCAGTTAGAAGTCGAAAAAGAGCAAAAACGCGCCAGTTGTTGTTAGCAAGCAAGTGGAAATTTCATATGAGATATTGATGCAATGCCCGTCCATGCTAATAAGCCTAGTATCTAGATAGTGCATATAATAGTCGAAGCCTTTGCTAAGATCACATCTTAGCAAATATACAAAGCAAGAAAAACATAGTACACATTCGAGCCGTTTGCCATCCCGCGTGCCATATGTGATGCATTAAATACTAGCTGTGTTCAATCGTGCCGAGTAGTAGCAACGACTTTGTGTGTTTGTGTGTGTTGTGTCGTGTACATGCATGTGCATAGAACACACGTATTAGGCGGCGCCGGCCATGGTTACCTACTTGCGCCAAGCTAGCGAAGCAATGCTATCTGTGCGTGTACGTACACATGTCTGCTAGATCAAATTACACGTAGTGTTCGCAAATCTTTTGCATCTATTATCATCACATAGCGTATGACACAGGGTCACGATGAGCCGATCGAATGAGTTGGTGTAGATGAATGCCCCTTGCTGGCACACCATGTGTTTGGCTACAATATTGAAGATTTCTAAGTCAAGGATAGACGAGAATCATCATCCACCACTATCTAGATCAAATGGTGAGTCCGGGTTGCCCTCATCCATTCTCTTCCTAGTATAAATGATGTTTAAATTAGCAGCTGGTGAGGGAGGACAGAAAAAATGTCTAACCTGTAGCCTGTGATAAAGTTTTTACCACAATGGAATCCAAATTTGAAAGGGATCAGGGAGAAAGATTGACAATATCTCAGCCAAATCCACGCATACTGCCCCCAATTTCTTGTGTGATTGTGCACCATCGTGCAACTTACTGCAAGCAGAAGAGATGGTACAAGGATGAGAATGGCGAGGTAGTGTGGACTTTTGGGTTGGTGTATGTTCAGCCCTATTCCCGCCTCACTGGAAGAATGCTCAGCAGCGCAAGTTTTGATCCACGAGCTTTCGCCATTGAACGATATTGCAATCGTTCCTTTCCCGCGCAAGGTGTATGGTTTATCGCCACCTACCTTCGTAATTCCGTGGCACGTTGTGTCCTGAATCATGATTGTCGAAGGTTGATTTAAAGCACGTCTCCCACTATTATTACTTATGACTCAACCTCTTCGCAAGCAGCTTTGGCTTCCGCCAGTGAATCAAAACTCATCTCTCCTAAAGCACTGGCGGAGGTTGGCAATCTTGAGTATCGAAGCTCATTGGACCAGCTACTACACTGAGACGCTGCTAAAAGAGGGAACGCCATGACGACGACCAAAGGAAGGGCGCCAAACGTGATTGGTCGCGATGTAGCAAACATCTCCCAAGAGTTCTTCGAGGTGCAACAGCTCCGGGCAGTGTGCGGCACTGTTTGCCTTAACACGGTTGGAGATTTCGCCCTCCTGTCTCGTTATGCCTAGTGGTTCGATCGATGGCCGCTTTATTTCTCTTGTTATATTAGTTTAAATATTTAAGATGTACTCCGTATTAAGGGACAAGTCTATTTGTCTGCGAACCTGCGGTCTTTTGGTATCAATACGTCGGCGTCGTTCCCCATTATTGGGAAAATCTTAGATGTTTTATGGGTTTAAAAAAAACTTTCTTTCCCTCATCTCGAACACGCAGAAATGAGGACCGTGATGATGGCGTAACGACCTCCATGCCCACCAAGAAGAGGCGACACGTATCTTTTCCAAGGAGGGCTCATCACCAGGCCTCCCGAGGAGGAAGCCGAGGTTACCCATGGCGCTGCTCGACTTCATTTATTTCTTGGAAGCTGTGTTTTAGATCATCGATGGCTTGCTTCTTCTTCTTGTTTCGGATGTAATGGCAACTTTCTAAAAGGCGGAGCTCTTAATGCTGTGTCTGCTCGTTCAGATTTGACTTCTCTATGCCCATATATCTGCCTGCGAGTGAGCCTGGCAGTGATGGCTCTAGCATGGCTTTTGTCCGTTGTCGCCTTCGTCTTCCTTGATTTACGAAGGTAGGTGGTTGGTTAATAAATGCAATCTTTATTTTCCCTGCCTGGTAATGGATCACATTGTTAGTTTTCAATCTTCACCGACAGGTATGGGTCAGACTATAGACCGAATGAAAACATGATACACAATCCTCGTGCGACGATTAAGAGGTTATTGTTGGGAAATCTCTCAGCTTCGCTCTCATCCTCCTTCTCATCCTCCTCCATTACGTCATCATCGAAATCACTACTGTCGGCGACATCCTCCTCCCCCCCCCCCGCCTCCTCCTCCTCTCCCCCCTCCACATCTTCCATGGTTCTTCGAGATAAACCGGATCGATGGGGTTCCAACTGGTCACCCGATGATGATTATGATGATGATGGTGATGATGATGATATGCTGCAAAGTTCTTCGTTCATACAAAAGAATAGAGACATACTGTATGCTTTGCAGCTCAAAGCAGCGGAAATAAGAGGGATGATCGGGTTACATCAGGGCAACTTGTAAATATTTTGTAAAAGTTGCTGCCCCGCTGAAAAGCAGCCTTTGTTTTGATTTTTTTGTTTTGTTTTGTTTTGTTTTGATGGCCTAAAAATAGGTTATCATCATCATCGGGAGCATCCGACAGAACATTTTATAAAAAAGGAATGATGGAGTGGGAGGTCAGATACAATTGGTGGTGGAACTTGCAGCTGTGACGGCAGTTGTGGTGGTGGTGGCGGTGGTCGTAGTGGTGGCGAGGTTGTGGTGATATCTACTACTCCCCAAAAAGGCTTCCTATCGTCTCTCCATTTTTTCACAAAATGTGTTTTTCCCGCCGAAATGGGGCACGCTGTTGCTAATCACCACCAATATGAACGCAATCAGATTCTGGAGGGCTTGGACATAACCGGTTGTTATCCCGCAACCCAATACTACAATGCTCTACCACTACTACTACTACTACTACTACTTCTACCGATTTCAAACAATTCAATAGCTCAGCTTTCTACCCCACCCTTCTCCAATAGGAAGCGACTTAGAAGCAATTGCAGACAAGGAGATGGCTCTGTCACAGTGCTATGTCAATCCAAGATGCCAAGGCGTCGTATGGTGTGTGTGCATGTGTGCATGTGTGTGTGTGTGTGTTGATGACAACTAGCGAGGCATGATCTGCTCTCCATTTCCACCATAACATGTGTCTGTATCTATTGATCGAATCACAGATCACAATCTAGTAGTTCATGAGCTATTGTTAATGATGAAGTAGCAGTAGTAACAGAAGTAGCATCCATGTCGTCTACTGTCTCCTTCTCACCCCCCCCCTTTCTATCGCTCGTAGGAGTGAGGCACAAGGGCAGGCCTACCTCAAGTCCTCTACACGCGAGCGAAACTCGAGTATGACGTGAGCGAAGAGGGGGGGATAAGTGAGAGGGCGATTTGAGGAGGAAAAGAAGAAATGTGAAAGTAGATTCAAGCTGGATTACTCCTACTCGATCATCTGCGCAAAAGAACGGCAATCGTTTACATATATATATATAATATATATATATATATATATATATATATATCAAGAGAGAGAGAGAGAGAGAGAGAGCACAGAAGGCTTTTCCCAAACTTGATGATCTTGCTCGTAACATAGTTTTATCAACTTCCTACCCGAAAACTACTCTCTCTCTCTCTCTCTCTCTCTCTCTCTCTCTATCTCTCCTTTTCCTTTCTCAGGGAAAAGGGGTTTGCAGCTGTCGTTGTTTGTCCGAGCCTATAGAGAGTACAAAGGTGACCCCATTCACCATTTTGCTCTTCATCACTGCGGCAGCCAGCCATCAATCAGCATCAATTATATGATATCACCAGGACTAACGTGCGTGGACACCGAAGTGAGCAATCAAGTCGTAACAAACCCTGACAGCGCCAAATTAATATGTGAAACCACGCTTCAAGGACAATGTATGTCGTCTACCAGGAAAGGGGTAGGGGGGGTGGGGACGAATGGGGGGAAAGTCACAGAAGACCATAGATGGGGGGAGGGGAGGGGAGAGGGGGTGAAGTTGTGGATAAGATTTGGAAGACAGAAGAAGGCAAACAGATGACGAAGACACGCACAAAGCGCAAGGCACACACTCACACTCACAATCACACTCACACTCACACATACTCGGTTTGTAAGGAAAACCTTAAGAAAGAGCTACTATTATTACTACTACTACTACTACTACTACTACTTACTACTTGTCCGCTATTGGTGGCTTAACAGGTGCTGGCTTTGTAATGGAGAAAAGGAGCGGGGGGTCGCACGTGGCGCATTTCTACTCCCAAATTGCCCCAGTAACATCCTCGCAAGGAGGAGGAGGAGAAGGAGGAGGAAAAGGAGGAGGAGGAAAAACGACGAACAATGTGGCCAAAGCAGAGAAAGGCGTTGTGTTATACCGAGTGGTAGCTACAACACAACTTACTTCTGAAGCTGCTGAGGAACTTTGCATTTCGTCCATTTAAGATGACATAATACTCTTCCTGATAATTTAGAAATGCATCATACGCGCGCGCGCGCACTTACACACACAACACACACACACACACATACACACACAGAGAGAGAGAGAGAGAGAGAGAGAGAGAGAGAGATTACGTATTGTATGTAAGGGAGGATTACGTTAATGATCAGGTGAGCCCAGGTGATGTGGGTGGGATCTCAGCTGCACAGCTTGTAGGGGTGAAGAACCTTTTGCCACCTGTGGACATCTCCAACGAGCCTCCCATCATCGTGGGGGGAACGGATGGATCAGGTCCTTTCTCTTGCCTGTCAAATATTAACATATATTTATGTTAATGTATATATATATATATATATATATATATATTGTGCATTACTCCTCCTCCCCCCCCCCTCCCCCCAAATACTATGCTACTGGTCCTTATCCCACTACCACTACTAATACTACTACTACCACCACCCCCATTCAGGAACACCAACCCTCCTAACGTTGCTGTCCAATCTTAATGGGCTGATGGGGAAAGATGATGCTTGTACATTTGATGTACATGCTGGGGAGGAGGGAGGTGAATCGTGATAGTGCTCATGAATATATATTATGTATATATATGTGTG
>ADNK01001335.1:0-77845 GCA_000320545.1 Bigelowiella natans CCMP2755 | reverse complement strand
GCTGGCTTGTGAAAGCCTGCCCCCGCCTGGCTTCCTGCATGATGTAATTCCCCCCCCCACCCAGCACATAATCAAGACGGGGTGGGGGGGGGGTTTAACGCATACGTACTCGCATGATACCTTGATTCTAATCCTCTCCAGAGACCTCGCAGATTTCATCAAACTTGCGCTCATCTTCCTCAAATGCTTTATGACTTTGCGAGGCGGCGTTGTAAAGGTCTTACGGAGAACCACATCAACTCCAGACTTACGCAAAAATAGGCTATTGCGGGATTTAGGAAAACTATCTTTCCGCACTGCTGGCTGTTTGATACCCTGCTTTTTGGATTGTCTTATAATCATTTTTACGTTCTTAGTCTGAAGACTCTCGTGCCCCAGCAGCCTCCCTTGTTTTTTCGTAGGATACCGCGAAGAACTCCATTCATTCTGCAAGATCTTTCTTACATGAATTGGCTTCTCGAGGGCACGCGCTGGCTCAAGCTTGAACGACTCTAATGCTTCTACTTGATGGTTATTTCTGATGCTGCTTTGATTTACAGTCTTTGTTCTCACGATTTCCGACCGACTTTCATGATCTTCGTCCTTCGGGTCTCCATTTTTGCCACAGATGCGATTGGTCGTCTCATCTATCTCCTCGGTAAGTGGGGCCATAGATGTGGATGCGGCAGAAGCCAAATTGCTTCTGCTTACTTCCAAGCGAACGTGTTCCTTTGCTGCAGACATAAGACCATCCATCACCGCCTTGTTTCCCATAAAGCTTGGGAATCGTATGGTGCTATTCTTTTTGTTTTCAGCATTCTTGAGCAAAGGAGTTGATATTTCGAGTCCGGCATCACGTGAGGGGGAATCCTGAGCATTTCGTGTTGGGAGATCGCACTTACTTTGTGCATTTTCCACTGCAGTATCAATTTGACGCTCCCGCTGATAATTTTCTGGTTCAACTCGAACACGTCTCAATGAAGGCGAATAAGAGGGACGTATTGTATCTTCAGCGGTATTTTGAATTTGATGCTTCTGCTGATGAGGTTTAGATTCATTTTTGATAGATATAGAGGGAGGAGAACGGGATCGTTTTTGTGAATTTGTTAAAGGAGTACCAATTTGAGCAGCAATGACGGGTGAAGGTTTTTGTTGCGAAGCTTTCGAATCACTGCGGATAGATATAGAGGGAGGAGAACGGGATCGTTTCTTGTGTGTTTTTTGCACGAGTGCTAATTCGTGCAGCATTGACAGGTGAAAGGTTTTTGCTGTGAAGCTTTCGAACCACTGCGGATAAGATCTAGAGGGAGGAGAACGGGATCGTTTTTGTGTAACACTATTATCAGGTGAAGGTTTTTGCTGTGAAGTTTTCGAACCACTGCGGATAGATATAGAGGGAGGAGAACGGGATCGTTTTTGTGAATATGTTACAGGAGTACTAATTTGAGCAGCAATGACGGGTGAAGGTTTTTGCTGCGAAGCTTTCGAACCACTGCGGATAGATATAGAGGGAGGAGAACGGGATCGTTCTTGTGTGTTTTTTGCACGAGTGCTAATTCGTGCAGCATTGACAGGTGAAGGTTTTTGCTGTGAAGCTTTCGAACCACTGCGGATAGATCTAGAGGGAGGAGAGCGGGATCGTTTTTGTGTAACACTATTATCAGGTGAAGGTTTTTGCTGTGAAGTTTTCGAACCGCTGCGGATAGATCTAGAGGGAGGAGAACGGGATCGTTCTTGTGTATTTTTTGCATGAGTGCCCATTCGAGCAGCGATAACGAGTGAAAATTCTCCCAGTAAAGCTTTCGAATCACTAAGAATGGATGTAGAGGAAGTAGGACGGGATCGCTTTTGTGAATTTGTTACAGGAGTACTAATTTGAGCAGCAATGACGGGTGAAGGTTTTTGCTGTGGAGCTTTCGAATCACTGCGAATAGATCTAGAGGGAGGAGAGCGGGATCGTTCTTCTGTATTTTTTGCTGGGGTTTGAATTAGCCGCTCCCGCGGGTAAGGCATCGAATCACATTGGATAGATCTTGATGTTGGTGAACGGGATCTGCGTCTTGCCTTTTCAGCATCGACTGTGTGCTTTAGAGATATGATGTCTGGGGACAAATTGACGGGAGAATGTATTTCACGGTTACTTGGAATACTGTTACTAAAGGCTGGCTCATTTTGAATTTGTCTGTTTGCTCCAATTGACAAGAGCCTCCTTGAACGACTAAGACTACGCGAACGCTCTGTCGAGCTTGAGGAAGCATCCCCACCTCTAGATGATGATTCCGAGCTCTGCGGTCTTCTTTTGTGTGCTCTACGCTGACTAGTTCTCCGTCGAACTTTCTCGAGTTTCTGCACTGCAAGAGGAGAGCTACTGACGTCAGAAGGTAGAGATGTATCTCTCCCCATATTTGGTGATTTCTTTTGCTCATCAGTCACCTCCTTCGAGTGGACGAGAGCGTCTATTACTGCACTGGCAAAGTTCTTGTCTCTAAAAGATATTTTTCGCTTAGTGGCGACATTCTCCTCTCTTTGGAGCGATTTTTCCTGGTCTTCCTTCAACAGACTTTTCTTTTCAAAGGGAGATCCATATTTCTTTACTTCGACTGCTCCCATGTAGCTTATATCCCGATCAGGTCCCATGGTACTCTTCAAGTATCCTACGATCTCAGATTGAAGTTTATTCTCAGATAATTTAAACGGCACAGGCTCGGCAATTTCTCTTTTCTTGAACGGCCTGAATGCCCTTGTTGCGCGTGCAAACGCCATGACAGAATTAACTTTATTTTTTAGCCTAAGAGATCTCGTTTTGGTTCTTCGTTTCTTCGACTTAGTTGTCACCTCCTTCCATTCGAATTTTGAATTATTATTTCCAAGTTTAGAAGTCTCAGCAGAATCTGCATCCAATTCAGATTTAATTTTTTCCTTCGTTTCATCCTCCTCTTCATGTATTACAGGTGGTTTCGCTTTCGTAATCCTATGAAACAGTTGTAATAGAAATCTTGCGTAGCTGTTTGGATCGATTTCGTCCGTCCACACGTCCGCTACTTCGAACAGGCTATGATAGAGAGTGTCCCGATTCATCGAATATAAGTGCTGCATATTTGGATTCTCGAGATATGTCCTCAATTCCTCATCCGACATTTGCGAAGCAATATCTTTGTTCCAGTCCTCCTTTGCTCCCTCAATTAGCATACCATCTTCCAAATCATTACCGAATCCTTCCTTCAGGGCCTTCGCCATGTTTATATGTACATTTATGTACTCGTCATATGATATTCTCCCCTGTTCATCCTTTAAATACGTCGAATAGTACATATCTAGGACCTTCGTCACCGCCTTGTGATTGATCAAACTCTTTCTCACACACATGGTGCGCGGTGTATCGATCGAGGTATCTCCCTGCTGATAGTACGGTGTATCTGAGTTGGGGGATCCTTCGAAATGAAATTTCAGATCTACGCGATCAGAAGAAGTCGTGAATAATTCGCCATCTTTGTCTTCATCGGGGGCATCGTTTTCGGAAGAGATGAATGTTCTTGCTTTCTCTTTCAGCTCGGAGAACAGAGCGTGGAAAGAATCTTCAACATCACGACGTGGCTCACAGTATGCTCCCGGAAGCAATATCTTCGGCTCTACAGGACGGGACCGATGAACAAGAACGAAACTCCGCCCCACCTCCGGGGGGATTGGATATAGAACCAATTCGTCTGAGGTGTTCATTTTCCTTGAAGGCTTATTCCCGCTGCATTATTTATTGCCTTTTCGAGAGAGTACACGTTCAGAAGGCATACGTCAAAAGTCTTTCGATTTGTACCTTCTTTCCACTCGGATAAGTAGTTTACGAGCATCGACGAGTGGTATCGATGCAGCCGAATGGCAGGTCCCCTCGTGTCGGTTACCATGTTGGTCGCTGCCGAAACTGTTTGTCGAAACAAAAATGCAGGACGTTTGTTTCAGGACGACACGCTTTTTTTCTCATGATTTAAGCTTTTATTCATGGCATTTCTGGCCACATTCATTAGGATACTTTAGTATCAATATTTTTAGGATCCGTAAAGGGTCCCATCAAAACGTGTACAGTATCTGAGACTAATATCCAAGAATGTATGTATTTTTTAACCCTAAAAAACCTCAAAATATTTATCTAATTATGTACATAGCGTAGCAAAATCTGAAACGGGATAGTCGTTGAGTAACTGCTCGGAGAAACTGCTTCTACCGGGGGGGGGGGTGCACATAGAGACAATGTCACGAACGCACAGGTTTCCGATAGGAAAAACAATTCTCAGATCTCAAAAATGGGCACAAGCCTAAATTTGGAATATGACACTCTCTCAGGAGCACGAGGACAAGCAGAACTAGTAGGACAAGCCGGACTACTGGACGCGTTCCAAGGATTCATGTCCCCCAAAAGTAGTTACATACAAAAATACGTTTGCTGCTTGGAGATCCTGGGTGATTCAAGCTATGTATGTAATTTGTGCAATTCAGATTCCTCGAAGGGAGCCAACGTGACATCCGGTTTGAAATTCTCTACGATTGATACTTTGAATTCCCGATTGAGATGTTGGAATGAAGAGAAAGATTTCTACTCCACTAAGATGCCGCAACAAAAGTTAATGCCGTGATAATATATTATGGTTTTTATCAGTCGGTGGTTAGAATTAGCATCTCAGCGTAAATCAGACCCTGAGAGACCTCCAACGGCTACCAGCTATGCCCTAGCAAATGGCCATAGAGAGATGGGTACCAGGCATCTAGAAGACCTACGATCGCATCTTGTCACAGAATTGATGAATATTTTTACTTTCTTCCTTTCCTCCTTCTATTAGAAAACCAGTTCGATCTTCTCCTGAAAATGCCAACGGAAGCATCACAAGTCCCTGCTAATAAAGGATCCGCAGCGACTATGAAGGTTTTTCTTGTTGGAGTGCATGTATGTCTCCCTGACCCTTCTGATTAGATCTTAAAAGGTGGACTGTGATACATTAGGCTTCATCTTCACGAAAGAGAGAAGAATTTCTAGAGATTTCAAAGGAGATGTCGAGAATCGCTAGTGGGGTTAAGCTAGAACAAGTGAGGTAATCCGAAGCCCAATTTACCCTACACTGCAATACAGTATGTGTCAGGTGACCATTTAATTGCAGGATTGTAAATATTCCTCTTTCACAGGCCGGAATCTCCGAAAGCTCGCTCTAGCAAGGGCAAAACGAAGGTGTTTATATCGTTCATCAATTTTATTTACACTACGATTTCTGGACTATTCTCAATTTGTGTCCTAATTGTAGAAACCAGATCTAGACCCTAGATTGATTGGAAAATCAAGTGCACAAAAACTTATCATGAAGCAGTTGGAGGTTACTCAACTTTGAAAATATTACGGCGTTTCAAGGACATACCTTACACCTAACCCTCGCTTCGCAACCAGGAATACAGGGAAAATGAACAAGCTAGGAAGGAGCTCAAGTCTCGAGCAGGTACAATGCGATATGAAGACGCAAGAAAAAAGCCGCTCACAGATCTAAACGAATGATACATAGAAGCGATTTTAGCGATCAAAATATTGCAATAAATGCATTTTAGTTGTCTGTGGGTAGCGTGAAGGAATGAATGACATTGTGTGACTCTTAAACGCATCTTTTCGTTGTGCCATAGAATCCCACATGGGAGCCAAGAGTGTGGGGCAAGAGTATGTCAGGAGTAACAAGAAAGCTGTTGGTAAGGATAACATTAAATACACAAGCGAGTGATGAGGAATGCAGACACAAATGCTGCCTACGATTTCTTGTTGTGTAACTACGGGTTTGGAATGAATGGGGTAGACATTCATTTGAATTTTCGCCGTTATATACGAAGGACGAAAGCAGTGGCAGGAGTATTTGAGTACCTGTAAGAAGTCGCGATTAAGGTAGTACGTGATCTCATTTGCTACGAGACAGCCCAAATTTGTCGAAAGCAAGCTCCTACAGTCTTTCCTATGGTAAATAGTAAAACGAAGCATGGCAATCTTGTGAGGATGCGGAAGCTCGAGCTCGAACAGGTTTGGTGAGGCGATAGTGAATAATATCTGTAACCAACGGAGGCGGTAGTGATGGTTTTTACACTTCGCTCAGAAACGGGAAGAAGAGATAAAAGAGATGCGTGCAAAGCTAGCAGTGAAGATGGATCCCAATTGCGTGGTCGTGCAATTTATTATCTTTACCCGACAAAGAATGAAACTTTCGAAAATTGCAGGCATTGACGCGCTTCTTTGCAAATGATATATAGTCATTGCTTGCTGTTTTGCTCGCGCTATTAGCAACAACTAAACAACGACAAAGACAATAACAACACTTGGTTTAAGATGACATTCAATATAACAGCCCAATAGAAAGCAGAAGCGCTTCGCGAAAAATTGGCTAACGATACTGGTAGTCACGACAAGAGATGTCTTTATACATTAGAGTTAGATACACGCAACACAAACTCATTTTTATATTACAAAGACTATTTTTATAAAGTATATATATATATATATATATATATATTTTATATATATGTATTTTAATCAACCGGTCGCACCGAGGCTTATAATATATATATATATATATATATATATATATATATATCTTGAACGATATATTGTCAGGCGACCACAACTCGTCTCATGAGCGCGATCGATACAATCCAGATGGTAATAAACGTGTAGCTCATACTTTTGATGCAAGGGACGGATGTGAGGCCTTTGTTCGCTATAATATCACTTCAGACGGATAATTCTCTGGATTTTATGAAGCTGCAGACAGACGAAGAGAAGAGGTATCGAGTTATTTTCATGATCAACGAATAATCTACCTGCCAGTCGTTCATCCGAGGCCCTTAACTATGGCGTATACTTGCAGGAACAAAGTGCCTGCTTGGCTGGTTCGCAGACGCGTGAACAGCACCAGAAACGCGATTGGAAGCTTGTACGTCAATGCATTTTGTATTGAAAACTATGTGTCACATGAACGAATGTGTTGTTCTGTTTGTCAGCTGGAGATGCCTTCTAGTGCAGCGGTTACTCGATGACTTTCGTGGCCAGCTTGTCAGCATCGCCGAGGAGGCTGCTTATCGGTTATTCTCAAACATGTGCAATAAAATTTAATCCTCATACGTGATGTATGGTAAACCATCCCCCCTCTGCTCGGATCTAAAGCGTCTGTTATCTGTAGGGGGGAGCGTTCCGAGTCTCCAGCATCGGTATTGTCATCAGACCATGCATCAGACTCAGAAAGGGATTCTCCATTACATGTAGAAGATCTGTAGAGTAGTCAAAGATTGATTGCGTACTTATATGTTTGTTGCGTAACTACCAACCTTGCTCGTGAAATGTAAATTGAGATCGATGAACTAAAATCGCAGATTCACACACGTACGCCATTCGTGTGTGTGTGTGCAATGAACAAGCATGCAACAAACAAATCTTGAAGGCCATTAAGCTACGCTGCACAATTTGTGAGCACTACTTGCGCCAGCGAGGGCCTCAATTCAGAGCATTAATTGTGATACACACACATCCTGTGTTCACACCCCCAATATGTAATCCTGCTGGAATTATATGCTTGCTACCGCGATGCTTGTCGATCATGCGCATGACTAAATGGAGCAAGTCGGCCATCGATTGTGAATAAGCGCGTGCGTGCATTTGTAGTACGGTGTGCACGCATTGGCTTCTAGTCGCACATTCAAAGCAAGAACACGCTTTCGATGCGATACTTGTGAGGCGCGGGTGTAATAATAATGAAGGGATTAAATGATGTTTTCAAAGCGGTCATCCTAATGTGAGACGGATGTAATGAATAAATTGAATTTGTTCAATTGTCATCCTTATATATGTGTTTGCCTGTAAATTATCTCGATGCATCCTGAGCGTAGCATGTGGTGCTGGTGCGGCGAATTTGCTCTGCTGATTGCTGCTAGAGTGTTAGGCATTTTACGAGTAACCACACATTGAAGGTCGCTTCGTGGCATATTGCGTTGTTGATCTGCGACCGCCAGTCACGCAGTCTATATCAAGCAGTTGTCGTACATTCATATGTGAGTGTGTGTGTGTGTGTGTGTGTGTGTGTGTGAGAGAGAGAGAGAGAGAGAGAGAGAGAGAGAGAAAGGTGAGAATGAGGTCATGGTTGACTTTGCAGTGCTAAATCGACACCGATGGTTTCTCTAAATGTAGTTATGCTTTCTCTGAATTTACCAGGTGTCACCAGGCGTCATCTTTTTGATATGAGTACTTTCGCAAACCAATTCAATATCTTGCAAGTTTTCCCGAAATTACAAATCTGACCACGCACCATAATCACTTCACCACGCTTGCGTCTATAGGAGTGAGTCCATATGTTGCCCACCTCTGGAGAATCCAAGAACGGAATGAGACGCTTGGCGAAAGCATCTTTATTCTGGCAGTTTTGAGTAGGGCCTACATTGAAGCAGGGGGGGTTCATTTCCTCCTGATGTTTGGTATTAATATTACCTCTGTTTTCATCCAAATAGTTCGGATTGAACAGCAAGCATAGAAGTTTTGTCCCTCGAAGCCTATTATCACATTTCTTAAATGCGGTAATGAATGTAAGATGGTATCGACAAACTCGGCGAACCTTTTGAGAAGCCGATCAACAGTAAGTACAAAAGGCTCGCATTTGGAGCGCAGACCGACTATAGCCCCTTTGCCCACCAGCTTCGCGTTATGGCTCACAGCGTCGCCATAAAAGCCTGTCTGCTCTGTGTCCTTTTCTTCTGCATGCTGAAGATTCACTCGTAGCACCTACGGTTGGCATAATTTGTTGATCCCACTCTGTAAAGGAAAAAGGTTTAGAAAAACAAGAATACTTGGACTCTTGGAAGTAGCCATGCTTTCCTAGCTTTCTTCTCAACCCCTTCTGACATCCTCGATATCGTGTCTCTCGCGACCTATTCCAGCATATGGTAATAGAATCGAGAGGGATTTTCGTTCTATAGGTTGTGAATACCATTTCCACTTCCATTCTCACTGTCGGAACTTTGACTCCACATCCTAGCTCCAAAATCACGAGCTGATCAAAATCGTGGGTTTTCAGCTGGATACAAAATATATCTGTGTGTAGAGAAAGAGTCTGACGTTCGAGTCGATCGAGTTTGACATAGAGGATTCCATTGCTTCCTCCCAATCAACGTATCGTCTTTCTCCTTCCTACATAAAACACCGACTTAAGATGATTCGCAAAATATTAAATCGTGCTCTAGTCACTTACAGAATCATGAATGTAGCTTTTGTCACCGAACAACATAATATTCGGCCGCAGGATTCTCGAGCACTTCGGACACTCGGGATGATTTTGTACAAACCTGATGGAATAGATATTGAATTTCCACAATGTAGGTTAGAATGCACAAATTTCGTACACTTTTCCAGAAGGGCTTTGAGGCTCTTCCTTTGCAAAAGCTCTCTTGTTCTTTTCATCGATCTGTACACAGACAATACATTTTCTCGGGATTTCGAGCTCAAATGCAAGGGCCTTACAGTAAATCTGAAGCGTGTCGGAGCGTTGTGCCTCGCTTGACAGCATTTTGCACTGCATTGCCACTGGTCTATGGAGCCGTGTATTTCGTATACCTTCGAGGTGTAAGTGTGCAAACATTGCGTATATATCACACGCCCATCTCTCCCTGACTGTATTACCTGTTCTTCATTGAACCCAGATTTTGCAAAGTGGCCATCGACATTCGATGTGTACACGAAGGCTTTCTTTCTGAACATGAATCCAATCCAATCGCGGATAGCTGCGTAACCCCTGTTGTCAAACTGGGTGAGATCTAGATTTTGAAGGGAGGAAGTCATGGTCATGCCTCTAACTTGCAAGGATTTTAGTTTGTTTCATTACGCGTGTGGTTCAGTATCCTTGTAGAGGTTGAAAGAGTGCCCCCAAAATCCTATCGCTATTTCGGGATCTTCAGAAAACCAGCGCTCATTGGCCAATTCCTGGTAATCGACTCCCATCTTCAAGTATACTGCGTCCCTGCTCAGAGTAATCACATAATCATGAATCGAAAATATTTTGCTACGAACGAGAGCATGATCACATCAGATCAGATGTACCTTGCGACGTCCTGGTACACTGGGAGACCCGAGTCGGCAGAGAACCCTGCCCCTGCTGCGACCTGGCCAAGTAGAATAGTCAAACACCGAGTGAACTGCACAGGCACAAACCAACCATAAAATAGTCCGCTCGGAACAAGCTCACGGCTGCCCTGCAAATCCGGTCTTCCTCGCTAACCTGCCGGCCGGCGTCCATCTTCGACGCCAGCTTCCAAGGGGATGCTGCTGCTCTCGTCTGGTTGGTGGGCCTGAGCGAATGTAATCAAGGATAGAAAAAACGCTCTTATTCCCGGCCTTAGAACTCCGGGTTGACATTGCTCAATCGCTTACCTCCTCCTCCCCTCCCTCACAGCCCTCGGTGAGTAGCCCCCCCAGAGTAAGCGGTCCACAAGCACGTGGAGTTCGGGGTAGTCAGTCGTCCCTTCCGCGATACGGTTTGCAAGTAAAGTCTTTGACAAGAAATATACCGAAAAATATCTAAGAAAGTATAAAGAGATCGTGCTCCCTGCAATCAAGAACTCGGGAGCTTCCATACTTTAAAAAATAGCATCTTGATGAAGTCGTATCTGAGAAAAGGATGGCGTTTTGTTGTTTTTCTACTTTTTTTTTTCTTGCTTAAGAAGAAAGCACAGCAGCAAGATCTTGCTCCTCAGAACAAGAAGAAGGGAGGGGAGGAGGAGGACCCCATCATCAGGTCCTTCCTAGATGCATCGCATCAGCAACAACACATCAGCGATACCACGTGGTGTCGAACCTTTTGTACCCCTTACTAAGAGATAGTTTCTTTTGTCTGTTGTGCTGCAGTAGTGTGGGTGAGTGAGTGAGTGAGTGAGTGAGTGAGTATGTGTGTGCCTAATATCTCATTCTGTGCGTAGGACCTAGAGATCGCGCTTCAACAATAGTCCACGGTTCAGAAAACCGTAGATATTGGCGAACAGAGACATTTTACAGTTCGAGTCTTCTAAATCGGGTCAATATTAGATAGAAATGTCTTCTCATAAATAGGTCTCTAATATTACATTATGCAGGGATGACGGATAGCTTCTTCTCGTCCCTGGAAGCCTCCGTACGAAATGGAAATGCCTTCTCTGCATCGCTAAAACAACAAGCCCAATGGAGGTTGAAGTTCCTGCAAATATCGAAGGTATTTAATCATTCAGCGTGTGCGTATGATATGATACTGACTCCGGTCTCCATGCGTCCAAATTAGGAGTTGTTACTCGGCGAGAAGAAAATTGCTTTGACCGGATTAGAGGGAAATTTGCACGAGCACACAGCACCCTATGGTAGAACAACACATTCAAGTTTAGGATATACGCTCTCTCTTCTTAAACAATCGCTTTCACACATGGTACCAACATTCTTGCGTCATGCCTTTCTTTTTATTCCTTATTCATTCAGCTCGAAATCAGTGGAAGGGCAGTGCCGATGGATTTGTGAGCTCTATGGTCGAAGTAATCCGCGACATAGTTTCGGTTTTTCCTGCGGCGACGAATAGCCAGCAATTGTTAACCGATCCCCCTTCTCATGCTGAAACTGTTGATGAGGAAACTAGCAGTGGCTCAATGGAGGGGTCGAAATTGGTTGCAGTGAAGGAGGGACATATCCTCAACAACCTCATAGATTTCGCTCTCAGGCTTTGCGTGCTGGCCATACGGTGCCGTAATAATTCTCCCTTTCGTGCTGAGCTATCTTGACCAAATACTTCAAATTCTTATTTTTTTTGGTGCTTGTGAAGCAACGGGAGACTCCATATATGGTGATTGATGTCAATTTGTTCACTATCTGTTCATAGGAAACTGGACACACTCAATGGAGTTTCGCACTTGTTCGAGCTTCTTAGCGACAGCGGAACCGAGAGAGCCAAGGCCTGCAGTCTTGGTGTCTCCGTACTGAAAGCATTGAGATGTGTTTTCAGACCGAGGAGGCATCCCAACTCGTACGTTGATCACTTTATCGGAAAAAGATCGCAAAAAAAATTCCCTTTTTTCATTCAAGTATTCGACCAATTGTGATGTTCGTCGTCCGTTGCCTATTAGTAAGGCTGCCTGCACCTCTAGGTACATATTATTTGCTGGGAAGCCGTTGTATCCGAAAGTCAAACGGGTTTTGAGGAAGGTTCGTGCTATATGTTTTGTATTTGTTTGTGAGAAGGAGAATACAATGCTTCCCTTCCCGTCGTTGACGATAAGCGGGATTGGGAAGCCTCGAAAAATTCTCGGTGTTGGTCGATTGAATTGTCTTATTTTATCATCAGGATGGATATTCTTGGTTTACTTGGGTGCGTTTGGAGGAGGAAAAACTGGTAAAAATCTTTTCAGACGAAAGATGGTTATATCTGATTGGCGTGAGGCATCGTGACGGTTGCTTGAAGTGCATTCATCACGCACACCTAAATGGTTTTTGTTGGATTGAAACTTTAGCTTCGACTTTTCCGCTCCTCACACTCTCGTTGGTTTTTCACGAGTTTTCTCCTTTCTATTTTACCTCCTTAGCTCCTTTCTTCACGAGACGATTGATGCCACCAAACACACACACACACACACACACACACACACACATTGCGTATTGTGGATATTAATCAGGGTAAGTACATGTTATTTTCCTTCGTGGATAAGTCCGGTACTGGAGTGCAGTACTACATCCAAAACAACACCCTAAGGGTAATAACAGTCCAACCATAGCTTGTTTTTATTTCTAGATGCTTGGGGTACATAACAGCCGCACAAAGAGATAGATAGATAGATAGGTAGATAGAGCGAGAGAGAGAGAGAGAGAGAGAGAGAGAGAGATAACTAAAGATGATAGAATTCCGAAGATGTACCCTCTAGCACTAGTTCTCTCCAATTATCGAAGAATCGTAGCAGCATTATTGAGGGGGGGGGGATGGTTGCCAATTTTCCAACACAGTCTTTCACGTAGACCATCAATCTACCATCTTTTAGGATTCTTTCCATTGATACAATTCCTTCACCGCCCTACTCACCCTTCTTCTTCTTCTTCTTCTTCTTCTTCTTCTTCTTCTTATCTTTCTCCAAGGCCCATACTCTGGTGACGGGATCTGTAAAGCCTGCCGATATCAACTTCGTGTTCCAAAAGGGACGCTGGTACTCTCTCGGAGCCGTACACTCTCCTACCGGAAATGTAGGATATAATATAACTGAAAAGCTGTTTAAAACGAGAAGGGGGATTGCGTGCGCACAACGGCACAGGGGGGAGGTGGGGTTAGTAAGAGGAAGAAGTATTTCCGACTTCCAATCTTGTACCACATTCTTTGTTCATCATCATTTCAATTTACGGACCGATGTCCTGACATTCTGCATCCGTCCTCCCTCCTCCCCCTCCTCCTCCTCCTCCTCCTCCTCCTCCTCCTCCTACTACTACTACTACTACTACAACTACTACAAGGTGAGGGTGTATGGCAACGGGGAGTTCACAGATCAAAAGAAGCTCCCTTATCCTTCCAAAGTCCATGGACAGGTTGGGAATCGTAGTAGTAGAAATTAGCAGCAGCAGCAGCAGCAGCAGCAGCGGTGATAGCAGCAGTTGTTGTGACGGCACGGTCTATTCTTATCGGATACCTTCGGATACCTGCTGTTCGTCGCTTATTCGAGTGGACCCTAACGCCATTTTTTACTTTTGACACAAAATGTGGTCACTGCTAACACTACCGTTTTATAATGATGACATGATGATAAACAACAATAACACTACTCAAAACAACAACACAGGTGCAGTACTCCGTGGGAGGATTCCACGGATGCATGTCAAACTTCCACGTCTTTGATCAGTGCCTCTCGCAGCTGAAGGTAGCCGTTGGATATTTGAGAGCGAAGGGGGAGGAGGAGGGGGAGGGGGAGGAAAGAAGGGCAGTGAAACATGGGGAAAACTGTGAAAACGAGTGCAAATATAACCCAGATTTGAAGCTACCACCCCCCTATAGCCAAGTATCAAGATCGTTATCATCATCATTTATCACCATCCCTTATCAGATCAGGCAGCTGCACTTTGCAGGGCCCGACAGAGTGCCTGACATTCATTCCCTCAAGGACGGACCAGTGGCGCTCATACAACAAGTTGCTGCTGCTGCTGCTGCTGCTGTTTGTGCTGTGTTATGCTATGTTGTGATAGCTGGGCGTCGTAGCGAAAGCGATGTTTACGATGATGATGATGAGGAGAAGGGGATACAAGATACATACGAAAAGAGCCGGGGTGGTGGGGAGGATATTGTTGTTGATGTTATTGCTGCTTTTATAGATGATAATGACGATGAAGAAGGGGAGCTGACATGCCGATATATGCATATATGTCCACATCCAGATACCGTCCTTGCTGGGTCTTCAAAAGCGCGGTTCCAAGATGCTACGCCGTGCGCCCACGCGAATCCTTGTTCGCTACGTCTTCGGTATCTCCCCTCACCTTTTCTCCGAGGACGGTGGCAGCTACGCACCGGTAATAGCCGTGCGGGGAGGAGGAAAGGATTGCTGTGATTATAATAGTATTACCAACGCATGAAGAAGGAGCTGTGATGGTGGTGGTGTTGGGGGGCGCTACCGGGCCGTTGGTGACATGATATCATGGCTTAATTATGACTTTAACGCAGATTGGGTGGGAGTCCTTGGAGCACTGCGGACAGAAGTTGTTGTTGGCCCCAGGTCCCATCATGATGATGATGATGATGGTGATGATGATGGTGATGCTACAATGCTGAAGAGCTCCCAGAATAATTAATTACGAATGTCGTTTCTTTGAACCCCCCCCTTCTGAAAATCATTATCCCAGACGCGAGTGACCAGGCTTCTGGCGTTGGGAGCGTCAGGATGCATTTTTCTCCTAATATCCACACGGTAGGGAAAAGAGAGTGGTGGAGGAGAGGGGTTAGGGGACACCAAAACAACTGTTCGGATAGTCCTTTTCAACATGAATTTCTTCCTAAGTTTAGAAGCTTGCGTCCCCCCCCCTCCTCTCCCCTCTGCATATCGTTACCTATGGATATTTTCCCATAGTTGTCTTTGCACTTTCATCATCATCATCATCATCATCATCATCATCTCTCTTATTCTTGATTCACGCATCATCACGATGCTGGTCGAGCAGACGCTGGCGAGACTAGGCGGCCTCAGTCTCTTGTTACACACAACTTCCCCAGGTTGTACATTAGCACTAGTTTCGTTTTGTGAACTAGTCACACAAGCAATTTGGAGATGCTCCTGCTGCTGCTTTTGCTACTGCTGCTGCACCGCGGAAACATATGCCATTGGACCACATAACTCGCGTAAATCTTATGTATCGTAGTCTGAAGAGCACATCTCCCGACCTTTCATGATATATATATATATATATATATATATATATATATAAATTACATATTGGGTGTTTTGGTTCTCTCAGGAGGCATTCTAGCGAATGGGGATGATGAGAAGAATGGCGGAGGGAAGTCGAGTAATGCCATCATCATCGGCGACTTTTTGAGGAGCTGTAAGTCTGCTGATATCTTCATAGGTAGTAGTAGCAGTAGTAGTAGCAGGGCCAGAAGGAGAAGATCGAGCTATAATAGAAACACTAATACAAACAGCTCCAGCGACAACGTACTTATGTGCGAATGAAGACATGAGAGGTTGAGTGGCTTGAGTTTATTATATGTTTGTGTGTGTGTGTGTGTGTGTGTGTGTGTGTGTGTCGCGGAACATAATAGGCGAGGCTATATCGTTAATATCCGATCTGGTTTCATACGATGCTCGTTTCCAAACGGAGTATTTCTGCATGGGACCGAGGCCGATACGCACCGCCCTCCTCAACTACACAAAGCCTTCAATGGTCAATATGAGGGAGTAGCAGTAGTAATAGGGAGAAGTAGTAGTAGTAGTAGTCGGGAGTAGTAGTAGTAGTAGTAGTAATAGGTAGTAGCAATATGTAGTAATGTTAGTGGCCGTAGTACTAGGAGGAGTGTGAAAGTAGAATATTGAGAAATCATGCCTTGCAGTCTATCCCCCCTCCCTCCGCAGCGTCACTCATCTTGCTTCCCTCCCCTCCCCCCCCCCCCTCCTTCTCACCCCCAGGCTGCTGCTCATGGAGTTGCCTCCCTAATAATGGCGATAGAGGCCCTTGATATGACACCAAGCAAGGTGCACGTCACCGAGGCTGCCATATCCCTCCTCGATATGTACTACTGGACGAACAACGCCAGCAACGGAGGAGGAGGAGGAGGAGGAGGAGGAGGAGGAGGAGGGATAAGCATGGTGCCAGCGAATGGCGAGGACCCTGCTGTCGCTACTGACACGACAGATAAGACTTCATCACCAACCAGTGCCAATACGGGAGGAGGGGGAGGTGATACGAAGAGTGGTGAGAAGATGAAGAAAGGACGGGCGTCAAGGGCTGCTTCTTCCTCTTCTGTGGCTTCCGAGTCGGTCCTGCGGCTGCTTCGTTTATTCGAAAGCCTCGTGGAACGATATCCGAAGGTGACTTATGTGGTGTGAACGATACTTAACACAAGACGCACTTGTAGAAGGAGAAAAAGCAGAAGAAGAAGAAGAAGAAGAAGATGCACAATTCTGAAGGAGAGAGAGAGAGGAGAGAGGGAGGGGGGGGGGGGGGGGGGGAGGAGAGGATCCTTCTAACTTTTCGTTCTCCCGTGAATTTGGTTGATCTTGTTTCCGTGTTTGTTCCGTGTTGTTTTGTATCTATTATGTCCGATCCTCTTCCGGGATGACCTAGGCATTCGCCAACAGTTTGGGCCCTGTGCGCACCCTGGACTGGTTGCGATTCGTTGCCCCATGGGCGTTCAATCCAAGCAGCAGCGCTGTTCCTACTTCTCTTGCAGGAGAAGGAGGAGCTAACCAAAGAGCGACCACGACCTCCTGCGATTACAAGAAGGGGGGGGAGGCGAATGGGAAGTTGAAAACCGAGCTATCCTCATATCGTTTGGCGATCAAACGCCAAATATCGGCCGCTTGTATGCTGCTGAACGCGGTCGTTTTCATGGTGAAAGCAACCCAGCAACAAAGAAATTACCACCGTGCTAAAGCCGCCAGCCAAGCGAAGAAGGGAGGGGCTGCAGCTCCTCTTCCTCCTCTGGAGCCAGACGTACAGACGCTGCATGTAGTGCAGACGCTGGTAGACTTGCTAGACTCCCTTACAAGTCCAACCATCGGTCCAAATAACAATACTCCTACTGCTAATCCTAGTACCACTACATGCAAGGGTCAAAACACTCCTGCTGCTGCTGCTGCTGCTGCTACTGCTGCTGCTGCCGCTGGTGGTGCTGGCGCTTCTTCGGCGCCACCGCCGTGCGAGCTTAATGTAATTGTGGTGAGGGAGGTGACCAGGACCCTGTTGAAGCTCTTCAGCCTAGCGAGAACAGAGTCCTTGTTTTACCTCAGCCCGCTCCCTGCCTCCCCATCTGCCCCGATGCGGCGCTCCTCAGTGCTCACTACCGTCACCACCGCCAGCAATCCCACCGGTAACAGCACGATCCTGGGGGACGCTGTGTCCACGGGCAGTGGCGTGGTGTCTACTGTCGCACGCCTGGGGCTGGCTGGGCTAGGGGGCATCTTTGGCCTGCTGGATGATGAGGGTGGCGACGAGCAAGACGGTGGTATGCACGTTCCTGAGAGGAAGGTCATCGAGAACGGCGGCATCGCAATGGTGCTGAGGCTGCTCTCCTACCCCGACACGCAGACAAGGGGCCTGGCCCTCCGCATAGTGATGATGTGGTCACTATCAACCCCCGAGCACAATAGTAGTAGGGGGGGGGACGCGAGCAAGGCAGTCGATACTTCCGAGCTGGAGGGCAGCCCCTACCCCATATTGCGGATATCGACGGTCGAAGACGCGATGACCAGCTCCCTCGCGAGCCACGTTACCAAGCTGCTGCTCTGCTGCGAGGCAGGGGGTGGGGGCTGGTGGAGCAACAAGGCGGCACTAGATGGGCAAGTAAGGGAGACGCTGATGGCGTGGGCCATGGGATCGAATAGGGTTGCAGACAAGGACATGATGGTGGAGGTGCACGAACGCATGCGCATGCACTCTCCTTCCATGCTGACCGCACTATTGACCATCGGTGCCCAGGCGGGGGGGGGCACGCAGGAAAAGCTGCTCTTAGACTCGTTCACATGTTTGCGAGCGCACGTGTCCTGCTTCACACGGCTTGTGAGCGAGCAGTTCTGGCAGGTGGCGGTGGCGCCGTATTTGTACCAAGAGACGCATGCAGGGCTTTTCGCCCTCCACATCACCCACCACGCCCTGCGCCATTGCATCACGACGTTCAAGAACGGATGGCTAGCTCTCAGCGAGATGCGCTACTGCATAAAGATCTGGGACGATTTGTTGGGCTACAACAACAACAACAACAACAACAACACCGCCACACCTACTACCACTCCGGTGGGAAAGGGAGGGCGACGAAGCAAGGCGGAAAGGCACGACAAGAAGTTGATAGCGCAAGATGCAAATGGAAGATTATCCGAGACCTCTCTCCTTATTTGGAGGCAAGTGCTCTATGGTACCCTATCCGCCCTGCTCCCAACTTCTGGTCAATACAAGGGTTCCATTTCCATATCGTCGTCGTCCTCTTCCTCCTCCTCTTCCTCTTCCTCCTCCTCCTCCTCTTCCTCGTCATCCTCCAGGAGACAGCACAGCGAGAAGATCATGCGCCTCATCAAGGGGAACCTGGTGCCTACGATGCACCTCGTGGAGGAGGCACTCTTCCACAACCAAGGCGTGTCATTCGAGGTTGGAAGACTGCCCGACCTGAAGAAGGAGCCAAGAGGGCCTCTCAGCAGCAATAGCAGCAGCAGCGAGAGCAGCTCTGCAAGCCAGGACGGTGGAACGGCGAAGAGAAGAAGCAAAGGGAAGCAGGGTGCAGCCGTGGCGGACGGAAGCAGTGGCAGCACGAAAGAGCGGAAGCGGCGGCGCAGGAGCAGCATTGAAAGCACCGCGAGCCCTTTGTTTGTACGCAAGCGGCTGTTGCTGATTCTGCTGGTGGGTGTGATGGAGCACTTCCCCATGCCGTCGAGGCGCCAGGATGTCCTACGAATCCTGCTGCGGTACCTCCGCTACCTCCTGCCGTTCAGAGAATACGCAGGCATCGTGCCCCACTTGCTAGGCTACGCACGGCAGCTGTACAAGCTGCGCCTGACCAAACACAGCCACGCCAACATACGAACGCTTGCCATGGTGCTGTGTCTCGTGCGTGACGGAATGCTGCAGGTGCTGCAGGAGAATTTAGACCAAAAGAAACAGAAAAGGGAGGCGGAAGGAGGAGGGGGGTCGGAGGAGAAGATAGCGAAGAAATCAGCGGAAGAGGGGCAAGGTGGTGTTCATGAGGAAGGGGAGGAGGAGGAAGGAGAGGGCGGTGATAAACATGCGTCGGCGACTGGTGCTTCTCTACCTTCTGGAGACGAGAACGGCAGTGCAACCACTTCTATCCCCAGTAGCGAACGACGGCTTCCATCGTCGCTGCTCTCACCGTTATCATCACCATCCAAAAAAGGTGCTGCTGCTACTGCTACCGCTGCTGCCGGGTCATCATCACCTTTGGAGGACGACAAGCACATGGTGAATCTTCTGGATATGCAGCAGAGCATCACCGAGCTATTCATGCTGTGGCGTGGGTCGTTGCTGGCCTGTTTCCCCGAAGCAAAGGCTGCGGTCAAGTCAAGTGCCTTGACCTCTAAAAAGCTGGGCGAGGATCTCTCAGCAGCCGCGGTAAGAGAGGCTCTCGAGGTCGTCGACGCACTCCGCTCTACGAATTTCTACAACTCCTACCTGAAGCTGTGCAGAGATCATGAGGCCTGGTTCCAACGGGTCATGCGCGAGCGCCGCTATAAAGAAAGGAAGTCCCTCAGGAGCTTGTTTTCTAAACATACTCGGCGCTTTCCCGTCGTCGCAGCTCCAGCGGCTGCGACACCAATGGTAGGTGGCAGGGAGAGCGGGGAAGGGGGCGACAAAGCTAGCGTCACCGAAGCGCGGGCAGAGGAAAATACTAGCGCTGATGGTAGTGGAGGCGGTGTCGAGGAAGAGGGGGAGGGCAACAAAGAGGAAAGCAAGATCTTGGATAAGTCGGCTGCATCAGCTACTGACGGTGACACCAGCACCAGCACTAGTAGTACCGTCATTACCAAATCCCCACAAAACATTGACGGCGGGGCAAATGGCAGCGCGAGGGGTGACAGCAATATTAGTATTTTTAATAATAAATTTGATCGTGGTGGTGAACGCGATGATGGTGACGTCCTCGACGACCCCGTTAGAAAGATCTTCAACAGCTGGAGCAACACAACCTACATCGTACAGCGTGCGTGCCTCAGAAGGCGTATAAGATTGAGTAAGCGCGACATCACCAAGCCAGCCCCCCCCGGTGCAGGGAAAGGAGGGATTGGTCTTGCTTTAGCGGGCGACGGCGAGTGGGACTGGGGTGGGCGTAATCCAGGACTTCGGTTCGTGCAGTCCTTCTGTGCGCAGTATGACGTGAAACTAGCCAAAGCTGCCAGGAGAAGCCGTCGGCGCCACCGCTTCTCTATCAAGCCTCCACTAGCTAGCGACACTGTCAACAGCAGCATCACCAGCACCACCACCAGCACCACCACCAGCAGCAGCAGCAGTAATACAAGCGTTGTCTACCTAGACTCCATGATCAATCTTATGAAAACATGCGAGGAGCGCGCGAGAAGGAGAGGCCGTGCGAGTGTTACTTCCCGCAGCAGCAGTGGCGGCAGCAGCAATAGTGATGCAGTGATGGAGGATAGCCTTCTTGACACGGGCGGGCAGCTGCTTCTTGAGAGGGATCTCGAGGCGCAGCAGAAGAACGAGGTGTGGTGCCTGGCCGCCGTCGAAGATTCCTCTCGATCCAGGACGCTCTTCCGAACGCGCTTAAAGAGACAACGACTCGGGAAACAGGCCTCCGGCCCCACCTCGCCGGCCCACTCGGAGAGGCAGAAGAACATTGATGTGAAGAAGTTCTCCACCGCCGGGGTCGTGCGAGATGAGGGGGGTAGCGCAAAGGAGGGTGATAACGACGATGACAACAGTGAGGTCACGGATGACGGCAAGAATAAGAAGAATAAGAAGAAGAATAAGCGAGATTCTGCAGGTGTGGATGCCGCAGCAGACGACGATGATGATCAAACAGGAGGTGGCGCTTGGGACGTTGTCGACGCCGATGAAGCATCCGGTATGATGGACCAGCAACAAGATGACGATGACCTGGGGGGGGGGGCTGGCGGAGATGGCGGTGTCGATGGCGGCATGGGCGGGGCCAACGACCTGCACACGTACGGGGAAGTCCAGATGCAGGCCGAATGCATCATGATTACCACTTTGAAGAAGGTGGCGGGAGTTATGTACATTACGCAGAGCCACGTTATCTTCAAGGCAAAGTTCGTGTACGAGAACTATAGTCTTGGCTATGAGACCGTCTCCGTGTCCCACAGCGCCTTACTCGGATTCCCCCACGTGCCCAGTATGGATGCTGGTGCTGCAGCCGATGAAGTCAGTGGAGACGAGAGTGGAGGAGATCAGGGAGGGCGGGTACTGGGAGAAAAGGTCAACGTAGAGGTGATCATGATGTCCTCGGAAATCAGGCAGGCGATGCCGCGGCTATTCTACCTGCAGAACACGGCCATAGAGCTCTTCTTCAAGGACCACACCTCGGTTTTCTTCAACTTCCACACGGGCGGCCAGCGGGGGCGCGATGAGATCTACAGGCGGCTCTGCAAGAACCTTCGGCTGCCTTTCAAGATCTCGCCCACCCGGCGATTGCAAGAGTCCGGCATCGTCAGCCAATGGAAACGCGGCGAGATCTCCAACTTCCAGTACCTGATGCATGTCAACACAATCGCGGGTCGCACGTACAACGACGTGTCGCAGTACCCGGTGTTCCCTTGGGTGATTCACGATTTCACGTCAAAGACCCTGGATCTGCGCAACCCTGGTATTTATCGCGATCTTTCAAAGCCCATGGGCGCCCTCAACCCGGACAGGCTTGAGGCAATCGATGAGCGATTCGAGAACCCATTGCCTGACGTGCCGCCATTCCACTATGGCTCGCACTATTCATCTCCGGGGATCGTCAACTACTTCCTGGTCCGCGTGGAACCGTACGCAACGCTGGCTCTTGCCCAGCAGGGGGGGCGCTTCGACCTCCCCGACCGCCTCTTCGACTCCGTGCAGAAGGCCTGGCACCTGTCCTACACGCAGCTCTCCGACGTCAAGGAGCTCATCCCGGAGTTCTTCTGTAACGCGCGCTTCCTGCGGAACAGCAACCGGCTGCGGCTGGGGGTGAAGCAGAACGGCGAGGCCGTGGGCGACGTGGTGCTTCCGCCGTGGGCGAAGGGCTGCCCAGAGCGGTTCGTTCGGCTGCACCGGCAGGCCTTGGAGAGCCCCATCGTCTCTCGACGCTTGCACCTGTGGATCGACCTCATATTCGGCGCCTCGCAGAAAGGCCACAGGGCGGAGGACGCAAAGAACCTCTTCTACTACCTGACCTACCCTGGGCAGGTGGACGTATCTCTGATCACAGAGCCCAAGACGAGGGAGGCGACGCTAGCTCAAATCTCCTCGTTCGGCCAAACCCCCAGCCAGGTTTTCACCACCCCCCACCCAGAGAAGGATGCAGCCGCGATAATGACCCAGCAAGCTCAGCAGAGCAGCCTCAAGCTGCCGTTCGTTATGCCCCCCCACTACGGCTCCGTGAATGTTTTCAAAGTGAACAGGAGGAAGCGGGTGTGCGGGCTGGCCGTAGACGCACTAGGTAGCCTGTGCATCGTCACAGAGACTGATATTCTTCGAATAACGGAGAAGAAGAATAAGAAGGGGGTGGAGGAGGAGGAGGGAAAGAAGAAGCAGAAGAAGCGCGATCTCACGACACCGCGAAAAAATGATGATGATAATGATGATGATAATGATGAAAATGTTCGGGGGGGTGGTGGTATTGGGGATCATAGCAAGAACGGCAGCGTTTCTTCTTCTTCTTCCTCTTCCTCTAGGAGAGTTGCAGCTGGCACTAGCAGCACCCTTGCAGCTACTACTCTACTCCCCACTCCCCCCCCTCCCCTCCCTCCCCCTCCTGCGCCTCCTGGCTCGGTGACTCACCAAACGAGCTGCTTAGCGGTGAGAGTGAGACGCGTCGAGTTGTCAGGGATGTTGGATGCGTGCGTTGAGATGGCGGTCAATCTCACTGGAAATCCGTCGTTGGGGCACTCGAGTATACTACCGAATGCCATCCCGAGGAACCCGAAACGATTCTCCAAGCCGCGCGCCTCAACCCCCGTGAAGCCACAAAGGAGGAGGATGATGCTGTCTCCATCGGCCTCGCCAGCGATCTCAGTCTCCTCGCCAGGCAGTCCTCCTCTGCCAGCGGCTAAGCGCTCTTCGTTGCATCCGGTGTCGGTGGCGAGGTCCGGAAATAATGACTGCAGCGGCACCCGGGATAATAGTGATGCTGTTGGTCCTAGCACTCCGGAAAAGAGCAAGACGGGCACCAACACATCAGCTGTTTCTCCGATGCTCGCGCACAACAGCAACTTGGTGATGGCTCCCACCCCCCCGGGGGGCATGAGGAGGGCTTCCGCTTTCGGCAGCGGCAGCATGATGTCGCCATCATCATCGTCCGCGTCCTCCTCGTCATCGTCGTCGCGTTTCTCCGTCGCGGGCCTGTTCAGCTTAATCACGAAGCAAAACCGCAGGAGTTCTGAAGCTAGGCCTCTCGTTATGGAGGGCAGCGACAGGCTGCTGCCGTGTCCTGCATGGCTTTCCCCAGCCGCGACGCGATCAGGACCATCTCCGACGCCGCGCCTATCCCAGTGCGTGGCGCTGAGCAAAAACTCGCGTTTTTTATTCGTCGGTGGGTATCGTGACCACAGCTTCCGCTGCTATCTCAACGATCGCAAGCGGGTAATGCTGCTGTCACAGGTCAATCAGCACCTGGGCGTGGTCTCCACGCTCAGGCTGGCCTTGCAGCAAAACGCTATCATTTCTGGCGATAGAGCGGGGTGTGTGTGCCTGTGGAACACCGCTGTGAAGAAGCACGAGTGGCGACGGAGTCCCATCAGCTTGGAGCCCTTCGCCCGATTTCGAGTGCATGAAGGCCCTGTAGTCGACTGCGATATCAACATGAGGGCTGGTATTGGCGTGAGCATAGGCGTTTCTCGCGCGCTGCAGCGGGAGGTGTGGGAGGACCGGGGGGGAGGGAGGGAGGAGGAGGGTGGAGAGAGGTGGGCGGGTAGTACTGATGCAGGTGGTGGTGATGATTCTTCTTGCGTCTCGTCCTACTCTCGCAACTGCCTCGCCATTTACTCCACCTATCAAGGGCGCTGCATGCGGCTGGTGCGGCCGCCGTCCCAAACCCTCACTGCGATGAAGGTTAGGCTGATTTCTACAAGGAACAACCTTACATTTATCTTGGTATCATACGTCCCGATCGCCGCCCCGGATACCAGCACCGGTAGTAGTGTGGAGCGCTTAGAAGAGGAGGAAGGCAGCGGCAGCCGTAGCAGCAGCAATATTCGCGCCGAGGAAACACTGGTGCTCTACTCTCCTGCGGGTGATGAAATCGCATCGAGAGGGATGGGCGCCTTTGTTAGCACCCTAGAAATATCACCAATGGGAGACTTCATCGGCTGTGGCATGCCAGCAGGGGAATTGGTGTTCCTCCGGGTAATGATTTGTCCGTTTATCCATGTATTCGTTCCTTCTCTCATTCGTGTATGCAATCCATCCGATCGGTCGTTTACTTAATTTTCCTCAATTTGCTGTAATGTGTAATGGAGGAAACGTTTTCAAAAATGCATGAGAACCGGACACACAAGCACGCGCCGACGATTTTGTCGTTCTTCGACAGAGCTTCGTGATTTTTTTTCCGTTTCCTTCAAGAAAAAAAAGGGGGGTGGACGAGGGGTGGGGGGTGGGGTTATAGCACAAAATGTGGGGAAGGAGCCCTGAGAATCCGACCCAATTACTGTGTGTTTTCTTGTCGCTGTTCAGTCCTGGGATCTTTCCATAGTTCAAGCTATAGCAACGACGTCACCAGAATCTTCCTTAAATGGTAGCAGTGCTTCGGACTCTAAACGCGAGCAGCCCTTATCAGGTAGTTGGGTGGGGGTTGAGAGAAGTTGTGATTTTATTCGTGATTGTTGGTTTGGGGTGAAAAGATTGAGGATTTTGATATTGAGGAAAAACAAGGTCTCATGGTTGGTTCTGATGGAGCAGGCCAGCAGTCAGCGAAAAGCAACACAGACGGGAGGGAAGGGGTTGGTGACAGCGGAGGGGCAGGGGACAGAGGAGCAACAAAGCCCACTGGTGGTGACAACGATGGTGGACAGGTGGGCGCTGGCAAGGAAGAAGACGCCGGTATGTCATACTGGTGAGAATGGGGTTATGCTTTCGAATGATTCGGTATGCAATTGTGGTTTTGTCTCGTGCATCATCCCAATTAGGTATTATGTCGGATAGAGAAGAAGAAGCAGCAGCAGCAGCACCGGTTGAAATTACGGCTTTGGCGTTTGTAGAGAACCAACAGTACTGCTTAGTTGCTCATTCTACCGGCGACGTCAAATTGTTTCTGCTTCCCCAAGCCGATATTCTAGCCGGGTTTTCAGTGTTTGTCACCGCGTTGCAGCAGACGGGGGTCTCTTTGCGGCATGAGAGAGAAGCCAGAGCTAAACACTCCAGTCTATTAAGCCCCGTTCTGGAGAATTCATCAGAGATCAATACGACGTCCGGTGGCGAGCTACAATCGAAAGGGAGCGGAATTGTTGGCGGCAATAGGCGGGGTTCAAGGTCTTTCTCGGGGATAATGCGGGGGCTGTTGTTCGGTAGGAAGAAAAAATCGTGATAACAAAGTCAGAAAATTAATTAAGATTCGATACCGAGTCCTTGCCGTTACGTCAAAGATGATATTTATACATGAAGATGGTCTTGTAATGTGAATCAATCTTCATGCTTATTCTATGATCATTGCCACTACAGCGGGTCGCTATGCGCTTAGCTTCTATTCAAAGCCGAGCTCGATTCTTGCACGTGTCTTAGCACTCCCAGAGGCATGGCTTGCATGATGTCTTGTCCAACCTGATGTAGGCACACGGCACCGTCTGTGCGTCTAGCTTTGTCCCTGTTGTGCATCTACATATGCATCCAGAGCACTGCATGTCCGCTGCTGCCATGCGTGTGCAAAACAGCATGCCCGCTTCTGGCTGCTCATTTTGCGATTCGACTGTCCGCGCAAACGTCACGTAGTTCAGCACATGTTCCAGATGTTGCGCTGCAAAATGACATTGCGAGGGGACTCTGGTTTTGTTGGTTCTCATGCTTGATTCGATTCATTTTCCGCGCGCACGCAGCTAGCAATTGCTAGATTGTGCCACACTAGCACATGATCCACAGAAGCAAGGCACTTGCGCATTCGGTCATTTCATGATGCATGATGTGCTCATCTGGTCATCTAGAAATCGCATGGATGGCCATGGATGGCATCACTGCAGCCGCTAAAACGTGGCACGCCCCACTTTGTGGCCGCATGAAACTCACGACAACCTTTCAGGGCATTTGTCGCACCTCAAATGCATGCATGTCTTGGCACGGAAAACTTGGGTCAACATCTTTGGATCTGACGCATGGCAACACACTCATGTGTGCCGCTGACAACACAAGAACGTGCAAAAGATGCAATGGAGGAAGGGCAAGTTTTGCGTTTGAGACCACCACCATCATCATTGTTCGTTGTTGCATGCAGCCCCGATGCAACATGCTCGAGGCTTCTCCAAACTTTGCAAAGCGCGATGATGAACGTCATGGCACACATTGCGAAGAAGGTTTGAAAAGGAGTTGAGCAAGATGCACATCTGTGTGCAATCCATCAATGTGCGACCCGCTCCAGCGCTGACAAAAACAATCGTGCTGAAAATTTTTCCTTGCAAAGCTAGCTTGCGTCATTGTGGGCGCTGTCAGCTGTTGCACCAATTGTTTTTCATCACAACTTCCAATGCATCACAGACACAAGACCGCTTCCTGATGGGGCATTGCACGCGTGGAGTTCGGCTGGGAACGAGGTCGCTCCGTCGACCACGTTCCACACTCTTGTTGACTCAAACAAAAACGGAACACACAGCGTTTGCAGTCACCCAAGCAGCACTTGCACGAGATGTCATTGTTGCGGGTTGTCACTGGCACAGCGGCGCACCAACGCACGTCTAGGTGCACCTGGACACAATGTTCCTCACTGATGCGCTGGCTCTGCACGTGTGAGACGGATACAATGAAGCAATCAAGTCTTTTGCGATGCGTCTCATGCGCTTGAAAGCACGTGTGTTCCACAGTCGATGTCACGCAGTGCGCGTAGCTGTCCTTGCTTCTTTTTCAGCTGCACAGTCAGCAATGTCATCTCATCATTTCGATTCATGATGGCATTCAATTGGTTTCGCAATCTGAGCTGTTGGTGTTCGCATGTTTGTGCACTTGACAGCTGAAATGGCTGCAGTTACCCACATGCACATTGCCAAGTGTCGTGTTTGCATGTGATCGTCGTCTTGCATCAATTCATCCTCGGCTAATCTTCCTCCTCGTCTGAGCTAGTTTCCAGCAGCTTTCCTAATCTTTGCCTGGCAAGCTTGAACGATATATTTTTTGTGAGCTCCTTTTCCGGAGCCGGGTTCCCATCCACATGGATCCCCCCCAAAATCAAATCTGGCGAAGAGCTCATCTCTGTAGGCAAGCTTACGAGAAGGTTTCTCTCCAAAGCTAGTTTTTGCAGACAAGTGAGAGTCCGAATCTCAGCTGGGATACTTGAAATCCGATTTCCATCGAGACATAAATGGCTGACCTTATGGAGGGAAAGCAACGGCAGCGGAAATGTTGGCAGATTGTTGTCCGCGATGCTGAGTTCTCTGAGGTTCTGAAGTAACTTGAAAGTTTCTGGCAGGCTTGTAAGGCGGTTTCCATCGACGCTTAATACATTTAGATTCTCCAAGAATCCAACCTCCGATGGGAGGCTGTTCAAGGAGTTGTTGTCTAGTTGAAGCCAGTGTAGTTTCGAGAGAACCTTGACCTCAGACGGAAGGCTTCTCAATTGATTATTCTCCAGGCTCAACCGCTCGAGGTTACGGAGCACCTGCACGTCAGCAGGTAGTTGTTGAAGGCAATTGTTTTGAAGGTATAGACCCCGCAGGCTGGGGATGGTGCAGATCTCGAGCGGCAGGCTTAAAAGCTTATTTTGCTGGAGGTGGAGCGTTGTGAGCTTGGACAGCGATTTGATTTGCGGGGGGAGGTGGCGACAGTAGTTGTTGTTTAGGTTGAGAACCTTGAGCATGGACAGTAAGCTGATCTGAGCTGGTAAACTAACTAGGTTATTTCCGGTAAGATCGAGGGCTTCAAGATTTTTCAGAGCTCCTATTCCCGATCTGACAATGTGCATCTTCGCATTGTTAAAGCTAGCCTTCCTCGCTGCTGAGAAGCGGTTGATTCGAGGCCATAGCCCGTTCACATCTCCACCGGGGACGTATTTTAACGTGGGACCGATGAAATGGTCATCAATCTCACCTGTGGATTCATGTAAAAGGAAGAGGAGGAGGAGGAGGAGGAGGAGAAGGAAAAGAAGAAGAAGAAGAAGAAGAAGAAGAAGAAGACGCGAAGAGTGAAGAGAAAGAGGAAAGAGTTAGACCCATGATCATTCTAACTTTGGCGTCGGAACATTGTACGAGCGCGCAGGTACACATGACCCCCTCGCCCCGCCCTCCAAGTAAAGTAATGGGTAATGTTGATCCTACTTGTGTATCATCCATGATTTCGAATATATCAAATTAGTATTTGAGTAGTAGTACCAAAGCTGCTCTGCATCGTCGTCGTATCTGCTGCTGCAGTTCTATACATAGCGTACACCCATCTGGAGCATAAATGAGCCAAGGGGTTGCTTTGCCGACATTTTTCTATCGAAATATTTTTCTCGCCCCCCCCCTCCACATATGGCCTAAGAGCCTTAATTGTGGCGGGGGACAAATTTTTCCAATCTAATGCATACATGAGTACCCCGAGATGATATTTCGATAGCTGCTCCTGCATCATATATTTGAGACCAGGTACCCGGGCAAAGACGAGGCTGGGTTCTTCCGTGAGATTGATTCTCGGCCTGATAGCGTCCCAGTAATCTCTGAGAGTCTTATCCGTACTGTCAGTCTTGACGGTCGGTTGTATTCCGAGCAATATGCAAACAGCGCTCGCCATATTGTAGATATTTTTGGAGTAGGGATTGGGAATCGAAGCGAGAAGCGAGTAGTCGGACTTCTTAAGGTTTTTAATTTTTTTTTGGATCTCTTTGAGCTCATCAAGCCGGTTGGATAATAGAGTTCCACCTTCTTGCTTCCCCTCTTTTTTCTCGGCATTACTGCTAAAGTTTCCGTTTCGTTCACCTCCGATTTTAATCACTTCTTCCTTCTCCTTCTAATATTTACAGAGGAAGGACAAACGATGATGGATGGATACAACAGCTGTGGACAAAACCACTATTATGTTATTGTGGTATACATGCAGAGGTACAAGCGAACCACGTACGTGAACTGTGGTATACATGCAGAGGTACAAGCGAACCACGTACGTGAACTCAACCACACACACACACACACACACACACACACACACATGCCATGTAGCAGATATAAACATGCTCTAACCTTTCTCTCTAAAATCACCGCCTGGCTCGCACGCTTATCAACATCTTCCTCGGTGAAAATATTCCGTCTACTGCTGTTGGTAGCTTTCGCTTGATCACTACCCCCATCCTCTCTCTCTGCTGCTGCTACAGCTACGAAGTCCAGCCAAGTGTCCTCCGACAGCTTGAGTCTCCCCGTATGAAGAGGATGAAGGCAACAGTTGAGCACATCGAGCGCCCAGCCAAGGGATGGTGGCACTTCTATCTTTATCTTTCCAGACTGCCACAGTTCCCTGAATTCTTGCGGTCCACGTGCGGCCAGGAACGGAATTGAGCCCTTACTCAGGAGCTCCCATAGCGTCACCCCCGTGGCCCACACATCCGAAGAGAAGCGGAAAATTCCAGACGCCATGGTCTCGGGGGACGTCCAGCGCCATGGAAGGCGCTCTGCGAGACTAGCTTTGTAAGTTTTGTTTGGAGCCCTCACGGTGAGGCCGAAATCGGCGATTACGACTTCGAAGTCGTTTTTCACGAGCAAATTGCGGCAGGCGATATCTCTGTGAATCTATATATATATATATATATATATTATTATTATTATATGTATGTATGTATTTATATATATGCGCCGTTTTCAAGCAGGAAGACAATTCGATAAATATAAATCAAGGCTTTTTATCTTTTTTGTAGCCCCCTCTCCATGCCCCCCCCCCCCCCCCCCCTCTCTCTCCCAATCCTCACTGCTACCATGTTGTTGGCGTGGAGATGTCCCACTCCGCAGAAAATTCCGTGCGCAATCTTGAAGAACATTTTCTTCTCCGTCAGATCGAACTTGTTGTGCAGCTTGTCCAAACTCCCAAGCTCACACCACTCTGTTATGAAACACTGCATACCATTCAGAGGCATGATCCCGACAAATCTCAAGATATTTCTATGCGGATTCTGGTCCACGTCGAGCAGGTTTCGCATCTCCCGTTTATAATCGTTGTAGCCTGTGTCCTTCTTCAGGAGCTTTACAGCGACTTTTTCACCGGTAGATTTAATCACACCAGCCATTGCCGTTGAGAATTTGCCACCCCCGAGACTCTTGCCTAATAAGACCTCGTCAACGTGATAAACAAAACGGCCTCTCTTCTCCTCCTCATTTTGTTGCGCCTCTTTCCTCCGTTCCTTTGTATACACCTGGACACGTTCGAGTTCAATATGAGCAGTATCGAATAAATATTTTATGAAAGTTCGTGTGTGAGTGCGTGTGGGTGGGGCATGTTCAAAAGACGCACCGTCATTTTTAATATTGAGAATTGTACCTTTGGAGCAGGGACACAATGCAAATAGGGGTTCTCCTCCTCACGTAGATTCTCCTCTTTCTCATCGGGCGAGCCCCCTTCTCTGACTACCACATTCGCAGTAGTAATTGGTGGTTGTGTCTCCTGAAGAGGTATGTATACATATTCTAGTAAGAACTCCATCGCCCACATGGGTGTTCGGTTGGAGGGGGGGGACCAGAAATTCACCTGTGACTCAGAGACGCAATTATAATAGGCATTCTCATGTAACTTTTGCTCCTTGGCATCGGGCGGCCATTCTTCTCGAGCTAAGGTCTTCGTATTGGTGATCGGCATTTGTATCTCCTGAAAATGTACGTGCACATGTATTCGAAAGAAAATGCATGGAGAAGATATTCAACGACGACGAGACCATGCTCAGCTCGCGATTTCCTCTGCCTGCTTCGAGTGAGATGTTCACACATTCTCCCCAACCTCTAGTTTTTCCTGATTGCTGATTGTCCCCTCGGTTCTCTGATGAGAAGAAACACAAGGGAGTCTCTGGAGAGCCCCTCGAATCTGTCAGTCGGCCACATTCCTCAGCCGCGCCCAACGACAAGGGAAATCTTCAGCCTTTCTTTTCATTATTCAAATATTTTTCGGCTTAATCTGGCCTACATTTACTGAAATGTAAATTAGTTTAGGAATAATTCTTAAATAAAATACAGCCGGTACAAAATTAATCTTTTGGCTTCAGAGTATTTGAATCTGAAAGTATAACACCAGTAAGACTTACAGATTACCAGAGCAATCATCACTTTCTATGAGTACGGGAAGATTGAAGATATCCTTTCTATATGGAAACGACTTCAAACATTTATTGTCGCACTAGCCTATTTGAAGACTTTGTTCAGTTCACATAAATCGGCCACATTAGGAAAATTTGGTTTTAGTCTGAGTACAGAGCAACGAACCACACACCCAAACCCAAATACACCTTCCCTCCTTAATTCACTCGACTTTCCCATACCAGTTCCCTCTTCGGTACACACTACAAAGACTTAAAAGCTTTTTATTAGTACCTTTGGTGGGGTCCTGTCTTAGATGTTTGGTTGACAGAAGTGAATGGGGAAGGGATGGTTCAACCTTTTAATATTTTTCTGCGCTTTTTTTTGAGAGGGTTAACCTCACGGACATGTCTGTACTCAGAAGGAAAAATCATTCATGCCGAGGCGTGTCCCTCGCCGGGCGGCTAAGAGTAAGAACCGAGAAAATTCTGAATCTTCTAATGACAAGAAACAGCGTGGTCCACTTTTCGTGCGGAAGTCAATCAGGAAAAGACAATCCAGCACTCCAAAACCTGCTCGGGGTAAGGCTGTAACATCGTCAAGGCGTTCTAAGAGGAAGGGGAAAAAAGAGGAGGAGGAAGAGGAGGAGGAGGAAGAAGAAGAGGAAGAGGAAGAGGACGAGGAGGACGATTTCGACTACGATGCTTTCTTCGAGGAATTTAAGCTCTCAGATGACGATGAAGAAGATGATGAGGATGATGACAATAAGTCGGCGAGTAGCAACAAGAAACGTCGTTCAAAAAGAGGAAAGGCTGATGAAGCAGATGATGTCGACGGCGACGATGATGATGATGGTGGTGATGGATCCAACGATGAGATTGACAATGATAGCGACGATAATGATAGTGATAAATTGGATTTTGATTTGGACGATGACGAAGAGAAAGATGGAATTGAGGATGATAGCGTTGAAGAGGAGACCAAGACTACCAACAAGAAAAAGAAACGTAAACGGAAAAACGAGGACTCAGACGAGGATTCTGGTTCTGACTCAGGTTACCGAATAATAATGAGGCCCAAGAAAAGCAAGAAAGGCAAGAAAAATGGAAAGGGGGATGAAAGTGATTTTGAATTCGAAGTTAGGCGCAAGAAGCCCAAAAGATCCAAAAAGAAAAAGGGATTTGGCAAAAGAGAGCTTGAGCAAATTAAGAAAGAATTGAAACGAAAATATCAGCAGGAGTTGCGCAAAAGAACGATGAAGCTCACCGGTAAGGCAATGAGCGAAGACGATGAAGACATATTTGATGACGACAGCAGCATGCAAGAGGAAGAGAAACCAAAGCGATCGAAGAAACGACAGAAGAAGGGAGAAAAACATAAAAATGATGAAGGAGATAATGATGACGATGGAAGCAAGTCAAAGAAACGTAAAACTTCAAAAAAGTCAAAGGAAAGGAAAAAAGCCGAGCGTTCAAAAAGAGAAAAGAGGAAGAAGATATCAAGGAAGACACGGCGTCACAAAGGCAAAGATGACGGATCCAACGATGTCGACGACGATATTGTAATTATATATATATATATATATATATATATATAAGTTATACATATATCCATAAAATATGTATTTCATTAACGCATAGACACATCGTTATCAAAAAATGTTGAAATCTACTCAATAACGTTGAACAGTACACAGCTGATTAGGCAGAAGAAGTGTGTATGTGAGTGTGTGTGTGTGTGTGTGTGTGTGTGTGTATGTGTGTGTGCTGGAATCATCAAGGTCAACGTTTGTAAATTGAAAGCAATATCCTGTCAGGCATCTGACGACGAATCAGAGGTTGAGTCAAAGGAAAAGCATCGAAAGAAGGGCGGAAAGAAAAAAAAAGGCGATAGGCTAGAGGACATAGAAGATAATTCGGAAGATAGTTCCGACGAGGACGATAGTGAGGCAAAACCAAGGAGATCCGGCAGAAAGAAGAAGGCCCCTAAGCGATTAACGATGACAAGACGTAAAGGACAAAAATGGGAAGAGGACAAAGATAAGGACGATAAAGTTTTCGACAGTGAGAGCGATGACAAGGACTCCGATGAAGAGGGCTCGGAGGGTCTATCTGGAATTGACTCTGATGAAGAGGGCTTGGAAGGTCTATCTGGAATTGACTCCGATGAAGAGGGCTCGGAAGGCCTATCTGGAATTGACTCCGATGAAGAAGACTCGGAAGGTCTATCTGGAATTGATTCCGATGAAGAAGATTCGGAAGATCAATCTGACGATGATGATGATGATGATGATCGCGATTCTGGGGAAGATTCTGCGGAGAAATCTGAAGCAGAAAGTGAAGAATCTGAGGTCAAGGTCAAGGAGGAAAAAAAGAGATACCCGTGCACAGTTTGTTTCAAGCAATACACCGACAAATTCATGTACCAGCATCCTCTCCTCCAAACGGCAATATGCAGAAATTGTATTAAAAAGTATAACGTATGCAAATGGCCAAAAGACGAGGACGGCCATGATAACTATTGCCGCTGGTCTGCAAAGAAGGGTGATGACTTGTGGGTTTGTGATACTTGCCCTCGAGCATATGAGCCGGAAATTATCCGCAGGAACATGGGCGAAAAATATTTCAAGAAATACGAAGATGCTGAGAGTTGGAAATGCTTTGTATGTGCTCCGGAGCAGCTGGATTCGTTCAAGAAAGATTGGAGAGAATATGGAAAGAAGAAGAAAAAAAAAAAGAAGAAGGAGAGAAAATCAGATGTGAACAAACCGAAGGGGAAGTACAGACGAAATATCAATAAGATACTTGACGACGAAGATTTGAACGAGGAGACGAAAAAGGTCAGTTTCAGCAAATTTTGTTTAAAGTTGTACCCTAAGTTGAAATCAAATTTAGGCTATGAAGCTTCAGATGTATCGGCAGGAATTATTAAAAGATAGGGAGGAGAAGTACAAGGCTCAAGGGGCAAAGTACAATAAGAACAAACAGAAGATGTGCTTGAACCCATACCACTCCAAAGTTGAAGAGCCCGTATTCGCAGCGGCAACCATAGGAAAATTACTCAAGAAGCATCAGATTGCAGGAACCAGGTTCATCTGGAGCAACATATGCGATATCAAAGACAACAAAAAGGTAGCAGCAATATTTTTTATGTTCATAGGACCTAGATAAAGCCTGAACTCTATGCAATTTAGAAAACAAAGGGAACGGATGAAGATGGAAATAGCGACTCGAGTGAAGAAGATGAGGAGGAAAACGTAGTTACTCTCTCAGAAGGCACTGGTTGTATCTTGGCCCACTTAATGGGGCTAGGAAAGACACTCCAATCCATAACAATTATTCAAGCTTTTCTGGCTAGTGGAATTGGCCGATTGGCGATGATAATATGTCCTGTTAATGTCCTCACAAACTGGAAAGCTGAGTTTGAAAAATGGCTCGACGAAGATGAACGTCCAAGCATCGTTAGTATGGCAGAAGTTATGCGTTCAAACAAGGCTAGATTGAGAGCTCTTGAAAAGTGGCGAAGGCAAGGGGGGGTCTTAATTATTGGTTATGAAATGATTCGAAACTTGTGCGAGGGCAAGCGAGTGCAAGAGAAAATGAGAGACAGATTCCAGTCCTTACTCCTAGAAATGGCAGATCTGGTTGTTGTTGACGAAGGACACAGAATTAAAAATTCTAAGACGGGTCTGTCGAAAGTCCTGAGCCAAATCGGAACACAGCGGCGAGTCATTCTCACTGGCACACCACTGCAGAACAATTTGATGGAGTACTTTTTCATGATCGACTTTGTACGACCAAACTTCTTGGGGACTCCGAAGGATTTCCGTAATCGTTTTGAATCTCCGATCCTCAATGGCCAATGTGTAGATAGTAATGCAGATGACGTTAGGCTTATGCGTGAACGAGCGTTTGTTCTTCACAACAAAGTTCAGGCATTTGTCCATAGGAGAGGGTATAGAGACATCGCCCACGAATTGCCAGAAAAAAGCGTCTATACGTTGTTTGTTTCACTCTCACCTCTTCAAAAACAGCTGTATGCACATTACTTGGGAAATATTACGAGAAGGTCCAACTGAACACTAACACAATAATAGCATTGGTTAATTACATCCAGAATGCATCGTCTGATTTCTAGTAACTTTAGGTCTCTGTTCCAAGACTATCACTCACTCAATAAGATATGGAATCATCCACAAATAATTCGATTGGCTTACAAGGAATGGTATCGTACGCAAAATCAAAAGAAGGAAAGGGCTATGCTGGATCTTTTTATCAATGATGATGACGAAGACGAGGATGAAGACGCTATGCTCGATGACGATTTAGATAAAGTGCGTGAGAAAACAAAAGCAGAAGAACGTAAGCTGCAGCTGCAGAAGAAAAGGGAGAAGATAGACGCAATTATGCATGGTGTTGCGAAAAATGGATTGAAACACGACTGGTTCAAAAGCATCCTACCAAAAAATGAGGATGAAGACGAAGATGAAGAAGACCTGGATCTCAACATAACAACAGGGCCCAAATTTCAAGTTGCGATCGAACTTATGGAAAGAATAATAGCTCAAGGAGAGAAAGTCATTATTTTCTCTCAAAGTCTACTCACACTCGATCTCTTGGAAACGGCGATGGAAAAGCATTTGGATTATTATAAAAATGAAAACTTCTTCCGAATCGATGGCTCCATCAAGTGTGATGTCAGACAGAAGGACATCGATGAATTTAATAAGCCTGATAGTGAACAGAAGGTATTTCTCTTGTCTACGAAGGCCGGCTCTTTGGGAATCAATCTAGTAGGTGCGAATCACGCAATTATTTTCGACAGCAGCTGGAACCCATCGCATGATTTGCAGGCAATATTCCGAATTTATCGATTTGGGCAGAAGAAGAATGTGTATGTCTACAGACTCGTATCCCACGACACGATGGAGCAAAAAATATATGAAAGGCAGCTGACGAAGCGTGGATTGGCCCTACGGGTCGTGGATGAGAAACAAGTCCAGCGCGTATTCCAGACAACCGACTTGCAAGATCTCTACCGCTGTGAGTTTCCGATGACTAAATACGACGCAATAAAAAGCAGTAAAGATGCAGAAGTCACAGAGGAGGAACAGAAAACATTGGAGGCGATTGCTTCGAAAAGCGAGCAAAAGATTTTAGATGAAATGGAGAAAATAGAAGCTGACGGGGCTTGGCAACCGGGTCAGGAAAACGACAAATCTGCTTCAATTAGCGTAAAAATCTCTAAAAATAAAATGGTAATGGAAGACGAGAAGAGCAAGACCGGTAAGAAAGAGGCAGAGAAAAGTGGCGACGGGGAGGTTTTGGGTGCCGATAAAAAGTCCTCGCCGTCAGGATCTAAACTGTCAGCAGAAACTATAGCCGCATTGAGCGCTGCAGCCGGAATTGGACCTGATGCAAAGAGCTCTGTCTATAACCCATACGAAAATTGTCGGAAAGAGCTTCCGCAAGGATCACTTATGTGGTTTGTTCTAGCACGCTATGGAAACATGGAGCAACAAAAAGATGCTTTGGCCGCATTAAAGAAATACCAATCATACATTAGAATGGAGAAAAAACTGAAATCCACGCCCAGACGCAGGAGACTAACTCGGTCCAAGTCCAAGGCCGGCAAAAAGAAAAAGTCTTCTAGAAGATCGAGTAGAAAGGGGAAAATGAAGGAGGAATCGGAGGAGGAGGAGGAGGAGGAGGAAGAAGAAGAGGATGAAGAAACTCGAAACGAAAATCTACGGAAGCAAGAAATATGGAAGGCGAAACTTGCCCTTGCAAAGATGGCCATGAAGAGAAAAGGCGATCTGAAACCAAACCACTGGATGAATGGCTTCCATATGCCCAATTTACTTCTCGAGCACATAGATGCAGAGGCGTTGAATGAGGAGGAGAGAAAACGGGCGCTAGAGAATTTCGAGAAGGACTTGGAGCGACAACGAGCGGAAGACATCCGGCAACAACAGCAGCAACAAATTAATGCTTTTTACAGCAACACACCAGAGGATTATATCATTGCAGCAAGCCCTCCAGAAAATTGGCCATTAAACAATCGCATCCCAGAAATGTTAGAATGGGAGCAGCCACAAATCTTCCAATTCCTAGACAGCATCAATATGCCAATGTTAAAGAGTATATGGTTACACTTAATTGTAGCTGGTGGCCAGCTCTTCTTCTTGCATGGCAGATCTCCTGAATTGAGCAATTTACCGTCTGTTTTGAGGAATAAATTTCTCTACACTCTCATGAATTACGTGATGGCTGGCAATGAAAGACTGAAGATGTATCAATTGCACATGACTCAAGACGGAAACTACAAAATCTTCTTTTTTAACACGGTAATGCCATTATAATACATTTCGGTTCATAAGTCCTATCCTTATTACTTGTTATAATCAGGAAACAAAGACATCCCAATGGAACATTCCAAACGAACTGAAGTTCGATTTCGGGAAAGGCCAAGAAGAATTTTACAAAAGAGATAAAATCCAGCGACAAGCGCTATTATTAAGAGAGCAAGAATTTGCTCATGCGCAGCAGCAACAATGGAATCGTCAAAACCAATACCAAGGTGGATATCCTCAGATAAACCAGAATGCGAATCCTATGTACGATACGAATTCTGAATTTCAGAGATACTATAATTGAGATGTACAACAATTATCGCCGATATTTAGTTTCACTCATTCGTCAGACTTATTTATTCAGTTACCACTTGAATTGTACACTAAAGATCACTCTTTATTTCCCTGAAATTAAATTGACAATTGTGATTTAGAAAGTAAGAACTTGTGAACTCGTCTTGCTTGGGACGTGTGTTTCTTACGAACTTCGCATTAGTCATGCATGCTTGGTCGCCACCTGACAGTGACGCGACGCTGCGCGCCAAGAAGTCTTATGGTGTATGTGCCAGTGGCATGCCACATACAGTTCAAACCTACTTCATCGATACTGGTCATAAACGAAGTGTTACGTAAATCATCTTAGCTTCAGTTGTCCAATGCAGCTCTAGCTAGCTAGATCTAGTAACGTAGAATGCTCTAGCTAGCTAGCTAGCTAGTCGCAATGCACACGCGCCAGTACGTCTAGATGTCTCTAGCTAGCTAGGTCTGCATGCTAGCATGTATCGTAGTCCACATTTCCACATTGTAACAGATCGACCAGGCGATCTAGCTTGCTATGACTAGCGATGTCCACAGCATGTCTAGCTAGCTAGATGTGTGCTGTTGTGCTGCATGCATTCCAGCATTGCTAGCCATTGCTAGAATATGTGCAGTCGTCTAGCTAGCTAGCAATCAGTCTCTAGCTCTGCATCTAGCTAGCTAGCTGTACGTCTGTCTAGCTCTAGAGCTGTTAGCTAGTAGCTCTGGCTAGCTCTAGCTAGCTAGCTAGAGCTACGATGTACTCGTAGAGCGAGTTTCGGTTTCGATGCTAGCTAGCAGCACGCTACTAGCATGCTAGCATGTAGGCTAGCTAGCTAGGTCTAGTAGTAGTCTAGTAGCAGGTGTGCACGCGCATCTTAGCACATCTACGTACATCTACTGTGTGCTAGCATGTCTAGACACTCGCACAGCTGCAGTAGCTTGCTGCTGTGCCTGCTGTGCGCGTGGGGCAGATGTACATACATGCAGATCTAAAGATATGAGTCTTCGTACATGTCGTCTGCAGGCCTAGCTAGCCAGTGTGAGCAAGCTAGCAGGCCTGCTAGCTCTAGAGCTCTGTGACGGAGCTAGCTAGCCGCCTAGCCATGAAATGCAGTGCAATTTTGTATGGCTACCTAGCTACGCTCTCCAGATCTAGCATACATGCTAGCATGCTATGCAGCTAGCATGGCTAGCTAGCTAGCTAGCTAGCTATAGCTAGATGGCTAGATGGGAACAATGAGAAGGATGCAATGAACACTAATGAATTGAGCAGATGTGAGTTGAAAGTTGTTCAATTGTCATCCTCTAGCTAACTAGCTAGCTAGTCCTAACATGGTTGTGCAAAGCCGCGACTACAGCACTCATTGTGTCAGATGTGCTAGCATGGAAATTGTGTTGAAACGCAACGTATCAAATAAATGTGCCGTACGATCTAGCGATGCTACGATAGAGAGTCAACAGTCTAGCAGTGCTCTCTGAGCTACAGAGAGCTCTGAATCTCTTCAACCGCTGTTAGCTAGCTTCTAGGCTTACTAGCTGTTGGCTGCACGATTTCTAATGACAGCCATACGCTGCATAATTGCAATGTGCGCCCTGCGCTATGAAGCCTGATTCTGTGTGTAGATATGTATACGATGTGTGATCTACAGAACAGTGCAGACGCGGAAAATTTTTCTGAAAAATTTTTGCGATGTGCAAAAATTTTTCAGAAAAATTTGCGATGTGGAAGCAATTTCTGCAGACGTACCCACCAATTTGACATGTGCGTTTTCCACACGTGTACCGCCAAAGCAAACATTGAACAAAGTGCACTCACATGCTCCTAAGCATCGCAAAGCATGTGCATTGTCCGCAATGTCTGAGATGCACGCACTCACATGGACAGACAGTGCATGACACACAATTGGCTTTTTTTGCATTTGCATGTTTTCTTTCTAGATCGGGCATGCATTCTTCTTGTTTTTTGCATGCACAACATGAATTTTGAGAATGCACACATCATCTCATGCACACAAGGATGCATCATTCAATGCTTCTCATGAACCCGCAATTCGAATCACACCAACCCAACACCTGAAGTCATCTGTGCATGAGTGATGGGTTTTGCAAATCATTTCATCCATTGGTTCCGCACGCCAAGAGCCTGAGTGTGCATGCATGTGTTGCGTGCAGAGTCCATGCATGTCACATGCATGCAGGGCTCTTGCACGTGCACACAATCCAAGGGTGATTGGTCAGTTTGCTGCTCCAGCATGCTCTGCTGAACACGATGACCAGCATCGTGCTGCGAGCAAACCTGGATCTCAAAGTGGCTCTAGCGCACGCAGGGTTCACGTCCACGCTCAATTTCAGCACGGTTTCCTTCGACACGTTTGGATTGTTTGGCACTCTTCGGCCTTTCGCAGCCACGCAAGCGCACGTTTCATCTTCCTTCGCAGCGCACAACACCCAAGTGGATGCGCCGCGAGCGTCCTCAATGGTCAAGAACTCGCCGTCTGGAAGCTTGTCAGGGGAAGGCCAATCCCAGTCTAGCTCATCTTCAGTGCACTCGGGAGGGGCACTGCTCTCACTTTCCGATCCCTCTTCGTCGTCACTGCTGGAAATTGCGATGCGTCTTCCTGCTGCTAGCCTGCCCCTGCCTCTAGCCACCAGTGGCTCGTCGCTGCTGTCGCCATCGCTGCTGCTGCCGGCTTCGAGCTCTGCTGCAGGTCGCGGTGGAGCTGGTGGTGCGTCTGAGGAGTCGTCACTGTGTGCGCTGCTGCTGTTGTCATCCTCGGAGATGATTTCAAACGTGATTGGTGGCCTCAATTTGCACGTCCATTTGCGTGTGTGGAACTTTGCCTCGCCCTCGTGCTTCACGCGCCAATGACCCGGCCTTGTTTTCAGCTCTCTCTGATGCACTGCTGATCTGCGTGCCAGCTCGCCATTCCTCTCGTCGTCGGTTTTCTCCCACCACACAACCTTGAATGGCGGGACCATTGTCACTCCCAACCGAGAAGACGGGACAGGCATTCTCTTCAAAAGCATGTGGCACTCACCCAATGCCTCATTCTCGTGCTGCCTGGCGGCAATGCTGGCCGGAGAGCAGTGCTGTTGTCCACATCTGCTGCACGTGTGCCTTTTCACCTTGATTTCGAGCGCAGTCTTGTTCTCCACCGCTTCCCTGTGTGTGACATCCACAAGCTCACGCAAATTTTTGTGGCGAGTGTCACAGTCAACGCGGTGGTTTGTGATCGGCATGCATGACAATGTTGCGTCTCTCGTCACTCTCGGAGTGCATTCTCTGTTGATCATTGAGCTCAGGAAGTCCGCCAAGTTCTGCGCGGTCATGGTTGGAAGTTGCGAATGCTCCTCACCCCTGGCTTTCGCCTCGCGGAAGAGTTTCGCAAAAAAATTGCAAAAATGAGATGTCGATTTTTTCTTCAAAGCTCCATGTGCTTTGGGTCCATCTGGTGGCGCAGCGCAGGCTGTTGCACCTCCAATGTCAGGGCACACCGGTGCGCGTCCAGTTGATCTTGTCATCAACTCAATCAGCTTCGACGAATGACACGACGCCTTGTCATGCAGCAAAATTTCCTTCCGCTCTGTGACTGGGCAAAAGTGCAGCATGAATCGACTGTGAATCTTGGTGTTCACGAATCTGCAATCGGTGCAGTGGAGCATTGCTCCCTCGTGAATCTGCTCGTGTGTCCATTGCAAGCGTTTGTTTTGCGTTGGCACCAAGATCACGAAAACGGTTTGTCCTCCCGAGCCGCCTGTCATGCAAGTCCAGAACACGAATTTCCCCCGCGTGCAAGCGGAATTCTCTCTCCTCACAGAGCCCGATTGATCAATCACGCACTCATCCACTGCGGCCACTCCATCCAGTCCATCCCGCCAGGATGTTGTGCCAGCTTCTCTCGCTGCACGTTTCACCGCCTCTTGTTGAAGATGTGCGGCAGTTGCAACGCGTGGCAAGCGCTGCATCTCGTTTGACACAACTTTTCCTTCGATCGAGCTGGACGGATTCTCTGGGCCACACACATGTCGCCTCACCTTGGCAATCTTTTGTTCGTGGGTTGCGCCGTGCCAAAGGAAGCCGCATTGAGTCGCAAGAGTGTGCTCGAACTGGTCGAGCACCAGTCGTGTGCTGCATTTTGAGGGCCAGGCCTTCACCTCACTGTCTGCGGAGAGGAGGACGGCTCCGTGGGAGGACAGGGGCTCTCCCAATGGCCGCCCAGCGCCGCCACGAAGGTTTTTTGTTTTTGTCGCAGGTGTTCGATGAGTGCGGCCCAGCCGCTTCCAGAGCGGCTGGAGACACGTGTTCTCGCTCGGCCGCCAACCCAATCCGTGCTGTTGCATCCACTTTGTGCACTGTGATGATCGATGCCCCACCGCAAGGGCAGCTTCGTGCTGGGTCAAGCCTTCAGACACTCTCTGCACGAACACGCGCGCCACTTTGAGTGTCTGTTGCCCATTGAGGCGAGTTCTGGTTCGTTCATGTGCTTTTTTTCCAGTCCTCCGCTCGGTGCACAAAGGGCCATTCCGAGGATGACGCGTGAACCCGCTCCTTGTCACAAACTCTGGCCCGCACCTGTCGCACTGCCATTTGCTGTCGTCGTCAGCTGGCGTCTCGACGAGCGGCGTTGAAGATGATGAACACGCACCTGCACGTGTGTGCACATGCATGCACACACATGATTGCACATGCTGCATTGCGAGTCCATGCGCATGCACACGTGTGCTGACCAAGGATGCATTGCCACTGGCCGTGCCATCACCACCCCCCCCCATTCCCCACCAGCTGCCCACAGGCTCTGACACCGCCTCGAGCACTTCAACGTCGCTTGGGAGAGGATCCTTTTTCCTGGCATCAGCTAGATGCTTCACGCCTCCCCACCAGCTCCCTGGAGCAGGTCGATCATCGACATCACGACCGCGCCGTGGAATCTCCGCGCCCCACCAGCACGATGCGCTCATCCTGTGCACGTGTTCGAGTCAGATCAGCCTGAACGGAGGCTTGGAATTCGCGTCAGTGTCAGAGAGCCCACGCCCCTTGTCGAGCGGGTTTGGTTGGGAAGCGAGATTGGTGAATCACCAATGGGCGCGTTTCCCCCTCTTGGAGGGGGGTTCCCCCCTCAACTTTTTTTGCAACTCCGTCGCACTCCCTTTGTGGAGCAAGGTGGCCACTCGCACAGCTGATGGTGATTGTCCTGCACCACTCGAGCGGGGTTGGGAAGCGAGATTTGACCCAAATCACCAATGCGAGCAGATCAGCATTTGGGTTCAAGGCTTGGGGGAACCCCCCTCCAAGAGGGGGGTTCCCCCCCTTGATTTTTTGGGCACCTCGTGTTGGTCCCTCAATTTGCGGCACAGGGTGGACACTCCGTGGCAGACGAAAGGGGTCGAACAGGTGTTTGTGAGTGTGTTCGCAGGGTCGCAAGACTGTTCTGACTGCGATTGTCATCCTGCGACTCTGCTGTGGATGGATTGCATGTGGAAACTGTGTTCGCAGGGTCGCAAGACTGTTCTGACTGCGATCATTTTCCTGCGACTTCACTGTTGATGGATTGTGTCCAAAACCACAAAGTGCATTTGGCAACATTGAGCAGAAGTTGTTGCACTTGTTGCTTGGGCAGACAAAAGCCGGCTTCAGCCGCGAAAAGCGCGGGAAAAATCGTGGCCAATGTCCGCGGGAATCTGTTTTGATGATGAGATTGTGGGCGACAACTTCATCCCTGTGCTGCTGAAAGAGGACACCGGGCGCATCATCGGGGCTGGATTGCGCATTTCGAATGAACTCACGGCCTTCGGGTCTGAGTTTTTGGGAGAGCCGGTCCGAGAGAATCCATTCGAGGCAACAGTGGCGACGAAAAGCCTCACCCAGGCAGGACTTGGGCTCAAGTGGGGCAATGTTTCGATGCAGCAGTTCATTGAAGACGATGGAAATGGCAGGCAACCTGAGGCAATTCGCTGGCTGTTTCCGGATGATGAGATGAAAAAAGCACCTGTCGAGGTGACGAAGGAGCTTCAACTGGACGAATCGCTCATCGACTGCTCAATCGGAAACATCGAAGGCGCTGAAATGTGGCTCGAGGGGCATGAGAAGATCAGCAATGATGAGTCGGCGCCGGCTGTGGGAAGTCAAGGTGTGCAATGCGCACATGCACGTGTGCACACGTGTGCACATGTGCACACACGTGATGTGTGTGACCATGTTTTGTTCATTGTTCATTGTTCATTGTTCATCATCATTCATCACCGTGTCTGCGCAGCAAGGAGGCGGAGCCACAATCTTCCAGACTCTCTGCGTGACCACGAAGGCAAAGTGCTGGCACACTGCAATTCGTGTGCCAGAAGAAGCCGCACGATTCGGTTGCACGATGGCAATGGCGGGTGGTCAGTGGGGAAGTGCGTTCTGTTTGCCGGCGTGGCACACGCAGAGAACGCTGTCTCTGTGTCAAGATGCCAACTCGCAACCTTTGAGAAGCCGACCAAGGCAATGATGGCGAAGGAGGGCGACATCAGAAACAAGTGGGTGATGGGATCAATTCTCATGGATCGAAAAAAGACGTTCAGGTCCAGTGCCCACCTGCAAGTTGCCATGCTGTCTCTGGATGGGAGTCTCAGGAAACTGGCGCCAGTTTCGAAGGTCACAGCAACCAGCCCCCCGCATTTGTGTCTGGCAGCTGCCTGAGTGTTGTGGACGACGCCCTGAGAAATTGGGTGGACGAGCTGCGCAAGCCGGACGCAGCAGCCACCAGTCAGGACGCGACAAAGAAGGTGGAAAGCGTGCCTAGCGAGGGCGACAGCGAGAATGATCCAATTTTGGTGGTCCACCAGCCGTCAGAGAAGAAGAACAAGAAGAGGAGGAATGGCGGAGGACGCAACACAAGGAGGTCAAAAAAAGGAAGGGCTGCACGGCGTGGCGGGGCATCAGCAGCTGCGGCGAGCCGAAAGTCGGAATCGGCATGCGACATCACTGAGAGTGAGGATGATGAGCACGAAAGCGCCGCGCGCATCAAGGCGGAGTGCGAGAGGAAGCTGGCAGCAGCGAACGAGCGTTGTGCTGAAAGTGGGCGCATGGTGAAGCAACTGCTGGCGCGAGTGGCAGCCATGGAGGCACAATCGACGCAATCTGCAGAAAACGCGACTGAGCAGAGCGTCCCAGCGCCCAAGCTGGGCACATCGAAGGCAACACAGGTCAGCAAGGCGGGGCCCAATGCTCGCGGTGAGAAAAATGCCCGTCGAGGCGGCAAAAGCGCTGCACACGATGTTGATGGCTTTGAGTGTGGATCGGACGACAGCACAGATGCCCCGCCGCCGCAGCAGGTCTGCCACACAGGGACGTGTGGTCTGAGCTGTCACAAGAACTGCAAGCGCTGCATCGGATGCGGTCGCTGCATCAGGTGCTGTTGCAGCGGAGGGCATCCACAGACCAGGCAGCAGTTGCGCAAACAGGTGCACCGCAAGATGAAACGAAAGGCTCGCAAGCGGAAAAAACTTCACAAGATCATGGCAATGACGATGAAGAACAAGCTCATGAAATTGTCGGAAAGAGACCACGCGATTGACGCAGCAGTGCGTGAGGTTGGCGATGAGCTTGCTAGCAGTGACAGCAGCAGCACCGATTACGAATGACACGATTGTGGGCAAAGTGTGCGGATGTGAACAGATGTGGGCAAACAAATCTAGAAGATGTGTGTCACCAACACCTGACACAGAATTGAACAAAGTGTGCATCCCAACTACGCGCTGTGCAGCCTCATGGGGCTCCATGTTGCTTGTCACGTTGCTCGCGCGGCGCAAGCGCCACCGCCTGAGACTGCACAAAATTTCTCAGAAAAAAGTCAGAATCCGCACCAAATTGTGGAACCCCCCTGTATATATGTATATATATACATATATATTGTGCGGTCCTAGGGGTCGCTATGCGCATGTAATAAACGCTGCGTCAGCCAAGAACGGTGGTGATGCATTTGATTATAATCATCGGTTGCCGCAACATTAATTAGACCAAAATTGAATGAATATATAAATAATCAAAAAGTCGTCAATGCCCCATGCCCAAGGCCTAGAAGATCACCTGCAAAAATCAGCGACTCCCACAACAGTATATTTTCTCCTTATTGGAGAATACTCTTCTGATGACATACTCCTCTTGGTGAACCCTATGTGCAACTTGCTACCTTCTGATTACTTCACACTACATGACAGCACAGCAGCCTTGAGCCAGATTTTTGGGCTTATAATCGAATAGGAACTTTGCTTGGCGCCGATTGATTGCGCCTCTACGTTTGTTACGAATCTCTTGGATAGCAAGTTCAGGATCCATTCCTCTTTCAATCAGTCCTATTGCAACGCAAACAGGTGCTCTTCCGAGCCCAGCAACGCAATGGATGGCAATGGTTGCTTTCTCGCCTTTTTTCTCAAAAACGTCCTTTACAATCCCAAGCCATTTGTTCACAACTTCAGTGGGCGGTGGCGCCCCATCAGAAAAGGGCAATTCCTAAGTTATTAAATTGATTCTTAGAGCAAAACTATATGCATCAATCATATAATTACTTTGACTGTGATTCCTGCCCGTGTAAGCTTTTCCACCGAGTATGAAGGCTCGCAGGTTCGAACGAGAACCGTTACGTTCTCGTTTTTCAACTCCTTCAATGGTTAAAATCAATATTTTCAGTGTTTCTCATAGATTTACCCTTGTCCTCTCTAGTAATCCTTCAAACCCACTACGCTACTCAGCATCTAGATAATTATATTTATTACCTTTAGGTACTCGTCTAAGTTAGCATCTGTGGGAGCGTCCATAATGAGGTACCGCTGGTCCTTGTAAATAATTAGAGACGGCGTGGAAACGTATTGCGATATCATGCCTCCTGTCATTCCCTTATGCCTCTATTTAAGGAATTAGGCAAACGGTCGCTAATCTTGCCAAAAATCTTGTGCAACCTCCTCTTAGATTTCCTAATTAAAATTGCAAGCTAAGATTATTTGCACACACAGATCTTCTTAAAAGCACCTGTTGCACTCCTCGGGATCAGAGGCACGATTACGAAGACCTCCTTAGACTAGGAGTGTATTTGTCGATGCTGAGTAGCTGCAAGACAAAGCCTTCTCGTTGAGACTGGATAATAAATAATTACATTTCCTCATCCTACAAAGTTTTACTTTCACTATGTTTTCCTTTTACATTTCTAAAGAGATTTTTTTAATGCCATCAGCAAGAGAAAACTATGGTTTTGGACACATGATGCAAGTTAAAAAAAATGTGAACTTCTGACTGCGAAACGACACCATTCAGTTATTTGTTGACCTGACCTTTGTTCCAAAGCACGAAGTTATGATTTACTATTCGGTACGTTTTACCGAGAATAATGATTCAAGTTGTTATAAGCGCCAAAACTCCCAACCCGTGTTTCACATCCAAAGTAAGGGGGAGGAATGTTCAAGTGACAAACGATTTTATGACTCAATAAATATTTTCTTGCGTCAATAATATTTTTATGTCTCTCTTCCAAAATCAAGCCTGGGATCAAAAATACATTATCACAAGAAAATAGACACATCGTACATTTCCGACAACAATTTTATTAACGTATTCCCCAAATTCGCATTTAAATCAAAGCTCTGCCAGCAAATAAGGTGTTTTTTTGGTTGTTTTACCTAATTCTACGTCAAAAACTTGCCTCGGAAGTAAGCGGAAGGCGGTTTACCTACTTGCCACGTACCCCCACACCTATTTCTGGGAATTATCCGCTGGGTTCGATAAATCTATAAGAAACTTCGATAATCTGAAGTCGTCATCGTGCTATGGATTAGTACCTCGTAAAATAAATTTGGATTAAGTTTTCACTGGGAGACAACGAATATTGCATGTCGTCAACCAGAATTCAATAACGAAATTTCACCTTTCTCCGCCCCATCGTCACCTACGGATGTCGACAACACCGGCACCTCCCGCGAAGGAATCTGGAGTGAAAGAATCGAAAAAGGTTTCGAAAGAGGAAGCTGAAAAAATCAAAGAATCGAAAAAGGTTTCGAAAGAGGAAGCTGAAAAAATCAAAGATGATCTGGAGAGGGTATCAATGGGAATTCCACCGTCGAGAGACCCGTAATCAGCTCTAATCTAATATGAAACAGCAAGGGCTGGCACAAAACTTTAATTCTGCAGCAGATGGATTTGTCCCTCACCAAATTCATATATGTTACCTCATAGGAAAAGATTTCCTGATGATCCTGACGAGATTGATAAGTATTTGAACCAGATTCCTCTTTTCGCCAAGGTAAAGTTCGTGCAGCATTGGTTATCTACACGGTAATGATACGAAACACTGACAGGTAAGACCTCGAAAGGAAGATCAAGGAGACGCATGGAAAATGATTGAGGTATTGACATATATTGTTGTTCGAAATGGTAATTGCTGGTGATCATCTTTGTAAAAGCCGAATCAACCTTGGTCGTATCGTATAAAACACAATTCTTAGGCTATCGAAGCTGGCCAGGATCCCAAAGAGAAGGCCAAAAATTGCAAGCAGAATGGAAACGATGTAGCAGTAACAATGTGTTGTAATTTATTGATATTGTATAGAGAGATAAAGTGACATTGTCGGCAGAGGCTTTCATGCGAAGTTACTCATTCTGTGTTGTTGCATGCATCAGTGCTACAAAGCTGGGAAACGCAGGTGGAACGATGCATTGACGTTCTACCAACAGGTTTATGAGTACCTGAAATTGCTGTAATGATGCGTTCCACGCACTTCTCTCGAGCTCAGTAGGTTTTCTTCTTACTTTAACAGGCGCTCGACTGCGAATGTGGCGATCTTCGATTAGAGAGCCAAGTAACCAATCACTAAGCAAAAACTAAATTGCGACAAACACACACACACACACACACACACACACACACACACATATATATATATATATATATATATATATATATATATAATCTATAATCTATAATCTAAAATCTAAAATCTATAATCGTTCATTGCAGGTTTACTCCAACAGAGCTCTCATTCACCATCACAGACAAAATTACGGACGAGCTATCGACGATTGTAAAGTAGTATATCTAACAAAGTGCCCGCTTTTGTTGTTCTAAGAAGACAAAGTGAGTGAAACACCTTCACTGCTGCCATTATACTCAGGAAGCACTAAAACTCAATCACAAGAATTCTAAAGCTTATTGTCGTGCTGGGCAAGCCTCAGAAGCCCTAGGGAAACCCAAAGAGGTGAATCTGTGCGCAATTCATCAAGTACCAGATGATTAAACTGCGATGCAATCCTTTGTTATGACATTCCCAGGCGATGAAGTGGTATGAGCATGCATTGAAATGGGCCAAGGACGACTTTTTAAAGCGGAACTATGTCGCTAATCTCATCAAAAAACTGGAAATCTCAATGGAGAAAAAGAAAGAAAGCGAGCGCGTGAAGGCTATGAAAAAGGTTAGTTCAGTGTGTTGCTCGCGTTGCGCCAGTCATCATCCAAATATGTATCTTTGTTCAAAGGATGCTGACCGGAAATTTGCTGATTTACTGGCCGAATCGATCAAGTTGAGGAAAATTAGGACTACGGTTGATACATTAAGTGGCGATCATAAGCCAATGCTCGATAAAAACGGCTGTCTCCACTGGCCTGTAGTTTTCATGTATCCGGAATTCTATGTGACAGATTTCGTCCAGGATATGCATGAGTTACGGTCCTTCAAAGAGCAGTTGGGGCAAATGTTCCCACCCAAAGGAACACAGCCGCAGTGGGATAAGAAGAAACATTATACTATTAAAAATATTGCGGTATACGTTGAAGTGGAGAACGGCGGTAAGCCACATAGCGTTCGAGAAATAAACATGGAAGACCCTCTTGCTGAGGCTTTGATCCAGAAAGGGGTACTAAACAAGCAATACTAACACATAAATCCAACGCTGATGCTGTTCTTTGTTAGGTGGTCGTTGGTGGGGTGCCCACTTTCATGATACTATCAAAGGCTTCGGACTACATGCAACACTTCAAAAGCACGCACACGGTCGTTTAGATCGTGCAGATCCCCAAAAAAATTGCTGTCTGTGATATTTCTAGATGTTATATCCCAACTGGCAAAGTTAAACAGGTGTATACATTGTCATGGGTATCAGACGACTCACTGGGATTAATCATGCTTGCTTGCCATCGTCTAGTGGTTGGCAGCTGCCCACCTCTTATCTGCTACTCTAGTAATACAGCCGCGGCGGGGTTCATGCGAGCGTGCATCAGCCATCCACGGGAATTCATTTATTATTGCGCATTGCAGCCTACGTCTAGCTAGCTAGTCATGCTGTCATGCTATGCGTGAACATAGCTAGATAGTGTAGCTAGCGTACAGAATGCGTGTGGTGCTACACAAAGAGTCGGTATGCGTGCGCCATGCACGTCGTGCAAGCTAACAAGGCAGATTGCGGGCTAGCTTATAAGCTAGCAGCAGGATACAAGCGCATATGTACCCCCTGCGCGACCCCGACTGGGCAAGCGCGCGGCAAAAAGTGTTATGCATAAAATTTGCCGCAAAACGTTAGTTATCTCTCAACTTTCAATGCATCTGACGTCATTGTACCGCCCGGATTACACATAGTTTTTAATAAAAGTTGACCATATTGACAGGGTATGGAAGCATGTAACAATAAATGCTCGTCGCGCGGAGCACAATTATGATAACTAAATAAGTAATGTATCTCAGCCGCAAATTAATGCACACGAACGGAAACTCATGGCCAATTACCAGAAAATTTATTTGAAAATGATTTTTTCCATGCTCCTTCTTACACCTCTATCTCGGTGAATTGTGTAGCCTCAGTTTCAACACATTCTGTGCTGCTCAGCGGCGATCCACCCTCACGAGCATCATCAGCACCACTAGTTTTTGATGTGTGAACGGGCAAAGTTTGCCCTTGTATTTTTGACATATTCATTTGATCAGGCTGAGAAAAAGAAGATTGGAAGAATCCTCTCGATTGTTCCTGTTCTCCTTTAACTTCAACTCCAATTCCGTTGCTCCCGTAAATACCATTCTTGTAAAGGTTGACTTTGTCGCTCAATTCTCTGACCTCAATCGCCATATTCTTCAGGGACTCTCTTAAAAGCAAATTTTCAGATTCCATATCCCCAAGCCTGCGCATCTTTTCTGCGATTTTAGGAGAGTTGAAGCTTGCTATCAGCCTTTCCTTCTCCGAAAGTTTCTGCACAAGCTCCTGTATTCGGTCTTTTAAGTGCTTGTTGTTCTTCTTCAGAGAAAAGCTTACTTCCACTGCGTCCTGAAGCTTCTTACCTGCATCCAAGAAATACTCACTCTCTGCTTCTTTGCTCCAGCGGGGGGGCGGTGGCTTTGATAACGAAGCCGATGGCGATGAAGGCAGGGAGGGGGTAGGAGTAGAGATTGGTGTGTGTGATGAGAGCAGAGCACCGCCGGGGGCCATCAAAGATAGGGATGGTGGCCGCCCACGGAACCCAGCTGATTTCCTCCGATTCCGTGTATTTACTGGATCTGATGTCTTCACTTCTTGCCAATCTGGAGAGCCAACGCCCATCATCTTTTTGCTATTCCACCCTGCTGAGAAAGAGAGAGATCTCGTGTTTCCCCTAGTTGCATGGTTGGCGTTGTGTTGTAAGAGGTGTTGTCCACTCTTGTTGTGTTCTGGGGATGAGTTGGTGGCTTCGTCTCGGCCTGCTGCGGGTGGGGGAGGGGGAAGTGACGCTGGAGGCTTACGTGCTCTAAGAGAGTTCAGCTTGAGGCAGGCTTGCTCGTAAGAGATACGTAGCTGGGCCATGTTAACCTTGAGAAGTTCTTTTGAAGTCTCGCTCTCTTGCAATCCTTTCTTCAGCTCTGCAACCATACGAACACTTTTCTTGGCCCCTATCTTGCTCTCGAGCTTCAAGAGCTCCATCGAGTCTGCTATAGCCTGTATTTCCTCCCGATACTTCTCCTCACATTGCTTCAGCTTCCGCCCCAAATCGTCCGCTCGGCATTTCTCCTCCTGCCATTTTCGTTGGTACTCCGCGGTTTGGCCTACGTCTCCGTTTTTCTGCTTTTTCATTTGTTCAACAATCTCTTGTTCTCGTTGGCGTGCCTCTTCCCTCTCGGTAGCAGCACTTTGGAGTTGTTTTTTAAGGTCTTCGGTCAGGACTTTAGATTCTTGCAACTCTTCTTGGAGTAAGGCCATCTTCGCTTGGAATCTTTTAGTGTCCCTTTCCCAAATACTCTTTTCCTCCTCTGCTTTCGACTTTACGTCAAATATCTCAGCAGAGACGCTGGTGAAACGAGTAGTTACTGTTTCGAGATCTCGGGACAATTTACCGGCTTTGGCAGCAATAGTCTCTCTCTCAGCTTCTTTTTCAGCAACCAAGCGCCGCAGTGCTGCCTCCTCCCTTCTGAGCTGTATTACAAGCGAGTCTTTCTCTAGTTTATCTCTATTTATACGAGCATCCTCTTTCGCCTTCAGGGTAATAGCCGCTATTTCAGATGCCTGGGGCGAAAATGGCGGGGATCTTGGCGGCAGTGAGCTTCTTCTCATTCGGTGTCGCGAAGTTTGTAAGCGTCCTGATTCAATATTGGTTAAGTTGCTGTTCGGTTGTTGGAGATTCTCTTTTAAGTCTTGAGTGTCAGCACCAGTAGACTTATCTTCGGATATTGGAGTCTCTTTAATAAGGACTTGTGTGGAGATGGAAGATACTTCTTTCTGGTCCGACGGCGAAATCGTTGCGGCTTGTGACGCGGAGGGGGAGGATGAAGGCGAAGGCGGTATGGGCGATTTGGGAGGAGGCGGCGGCGGCGGTAACATCGGCGACGCCATGCCGGATTGTGATGTTTTTGTCTTGGAGTTCCCACGGACGCTGGCGGGTTCGATTAATGCTCCTTTCAGCTTGGATACTCTTTTTAAATGTGTGCAAAGAAACGTATCAGAAGTTTGAAATCTGAAAAGCTCTAACTAAGGAAGTACATGTTTGTAGACGTATAATTTCGTAACGATCTACGCGTTGCCTCAAGCTCCCCGGCCAAGCGCTCACAGAGGAGACTCTGTAAAGGAACATAGTAAATCAATATCGATTGATATTTTTTGTGCACTTGGTGGCTCGTCACCTTTTCTGCAAGCCGCTCCACCACTTTATCGAAGTCATTTTGCAATTTTTGAATGGTTTCATCCTTTCTCTGAATTGCGTTGAATAATGCTTGGTTCGTATCTTCGTCACGCCGATCCTTCACAACAGCGGCCTCTCCGTTTTCCTTGCCCTTCTCCTCCATTTTCCTCGTAAGTGAACAGGGCCTCGGGCGTGCAATCTACCCGTAATGCTCGCCAGCCAAAATAGTCCGTATTTCGTCGTCGAAGCACATTGTTGCCAACCCCCCTCCCACTACTAGCACGCCAATGTAGAGATGGGATTCCCCCCCCCTTCGAATGATGAGATATGTGCTGCTGGGGAAGTGTTCGCTGAGTGTTGCAGGAATCTTGAAGCGGTGAGGTTGCACATGTTTTGGAATTTGGATCAAGATCGCAGCAGGAAAAATCGGAAAGGTAAATTTTCCCAAGAAGTCTTCAGTATAATCTCTGCTCTACATATCTATCCTGCATCCGTCCACTTCGGCCTCAAAACTTCTTCAGCTGTCCACACTTTTTTTCAAGGAATCCTCAATATGTTTCAAACTGTGTCGGTTATTCTCAGGACAATAACTTTCCGGTTTTGGAAGAACTAGGACTTACCTACTAAGCTGTTGCTAACCCGTGTGTCTGTTGGATAACAATGACAAAAAGGGCCGAAGAGGTTATTGTTTATATTGCAGAATGATGAATTTATGAACCATTTTTTACAGCAGGAAATTACCGAAGTAATATTCCAGGAGACACACCCCTCCAGCACAGATGGCGAACGCTCGGATGCGGAATGCCGATCAGATAAACGAAACCAGAGAAAAGATGATGACTCAAATGTAAGTATTCGCATCAGCAAGCAGATGTATTGTCATCACCGTAAAAATAGTTTTGTTGACACATGTTCTTGCTGCTAGTGGTGGTGCTCCTGGTGTGCGAGTACTCACTTTGAACATACTTGCTCTACGCCTGCAACAGATATAAGCACCTCAAGGAGAACAATGTCGAAAGAGCAGAATATGTAAGTGTTTCTATAACTTTGATGAGAAGCCGAATCGCAAAATCTCACAGGATCTTTTGTTTGTAAGTACGCGAAAATGGTCGAGAACGCCGGATTCAAGGAAGCCTCCTCCAAGTCTAAAGAACAACTGGGATCTGAATACCGATCCAAGATACAGGACTTGTAATTATTCTATTATGTTTTAAGAAAGAATTCAGAATGGAAAGTAACAGGACTGCTGACATTATTGAACAAGTCGCTTCATTTGTGTTAAGGGTTACGGTGTGTGCTACATATACGTGATTTCAGGCTGTGCAAAATCCTGGTGGCAAATCTGAGACGAATTATCAAAAGTTTGGGCAACAAAATCAGAGTAATAATGTATAAGAACTCGCCCCCGGCAGAATCTTTCTTCATTCTTTCATTCATCCATTTATCCATCATGCATCATCAGGCTGGCACTCCACCGTGGAAAACATTCTACGAGAAATACCTAGTTGGACTAGAAGTACGTACGAGCCACTGTCCTGACATTCTTCAAGCTCAGCTATGTTCAATCTTGCCTATCTATTGCCTGGAAATACCACGCCATGATAGTACGCGCTCATTATCATCATTACTGGCTAACATCACCTTCGATGATATGCGATCAGGAAAAACTAGCAGGCAAAGACGCGAGGGAGCAATGGAGGATCCTTAGTGTAAAGGAGAATTTTACATACACAATATTCATTACAAAGAATGCCTCTCTCTCTCTCTCTCTCTCTCTCTCTCTCTCTCTCTCTCTCTCTCTCTCTCTCTCTCTCTCTCTCTCTCTCAATGTCAAAAGCATATCATGGCACCCTGTTCGTTCATTCATAAGGATAAGTCGTTAGATATGCCTCCTTCGATCACAAACCCTTACAGAAAGTTAAGCAAGCGTTGTCCCAATTGCCAACGGATAACAAAGGGCTAGACTCGTTCATCCGAGCGATAGGTGAGGCCGCAGCAAATCCCAAGAATTTATGGGAATCCAGTAAGGTTGTGCATAGTCTCATTCAACCCTACATACATCCCAGGTATTGACCCCTTTAACAACAACATCTACTATTAATTGCACTATATCAGCTGCTGTATATGGCGTTATAATAGCGTTATTATTGTTTCATTACCCTTTTTGCATTATTAGCTGCACCATCCCCGTTGTGCGTCCTGCACCACTGCTCTAGCTGCTTTCTTTCTCCTTATAATGTTCATCTCCTCCGTCTGCCTTCTCTTAATATTGTCAGGCAAAGAAACAGGATGGCTAGTGTAAGAAACGAATTTTTGTATCATCAAGTTTCTTTCTCTTTGTTTACATCCATGAACTACCAAAATCAGCACGTGGTCATTAACTGTGGATTTTCGTTTCATTATCATATTTTCTATGTTTTCCCCTAACTCCATTACTTTCCCTCTCCTCGCTCTCCTTCTCCTCAGTTCTTTCCCCCACATTTTCTCAACACACTCACGCGCGCGCGCGCGCACACACACACACACACACACACACACACACACATACACACATTAAGGAAGGTACGAGCGATATTTGAGCAGTTTTTGAAATTGGTTGCTAAATATTAAAGGCGTCGGCGGCAGCTACAAGCACCTCTAGGAATGTTGTTAGGACAGCAGCCACCGCCGTAGCTCCAACCTCTACTGCAAATTTAAATCGAAGCGCCATACAGAAGCAGCAAAATCCGGTATTGTTTATGCTGCGATGAATGGTGTGATCATGGTTTTTAGCGTTGTGCTCCAACGCCTGCTTGTGTGCGTGGGTGTGTGTTCTCAGGGAGGAAGGAAGCCATTCCCGCACTCGATCGGTAAAGATACAACGATAAATTAGTAGTAGTGACGATGAAGAATATTCCATTCCATCACCAACATAGGTGTGTGTATGTGTGTGTGTGTGTGTGGTGCTTGTTTGGGTGCGTGACGCATCTGTGATGTTGGTGTTGGAATTTTATAGATTTCTGTTCTTTCTCCCACTCCTCCTGTACACATCTACAGGCATGGCCACGGCAACATCCAATATCCCATCGTACAACAGAGCAGCTATGATCACGGTCGCTTGCTTTTCGAAAGAAAGATCAGTGGAAGAAAGGGGGGGGGGGGGGGGGGAAGGAGGCCCAGGCACGCTTTGAAAAATAGACGGAGAGAGAAGAGATGGAGGGGGCGGGGAGATAAGAATCGTCCATCAACATTTATGTGTCCACGAGGCACTAATATGATTTTCACAACCAGAGGAAACCTGCTTCATCGACTGGCCCACAGCAGCAGCAGTAAACATACCTTAAAACGTGACAATGTGCAGTGTGTGTGTGTGTGTGTGTGTGTGTGTGTGTGGAGAAATGGTGAGAGTGCCTGCATTCTTTATGATGCATATGCCGCCATAGAAAGCAGTTTAAATGTGTGTGAAAACATGATTATTGAATCCGTGTTGAGGTCATCATCATTTTTGTATATTCGCCACCCATCCTCCAAGGTACCTCATGCAGCAGCAGCAATATTCAAAGCAACAACAGAGCCAGCAGGTATTCACGGATAATGATGATGATGATGATGATGATAACAATGATGATGATAGCAACGACAAGAAGGGATGGATTTACCATATTATTAGCAATTTTAATGCATAAATTTCAAACACTCACACTCGTGCGCAGCTCATTATACTACATTATGTGCGTGTGTATATATATATATATATATATATATATATATATATATATACATATAAAGGTCATTCTGCATAGCTTTTTGGCTCAAGAATTAAACATGATGAAGAAAAAATACCCTAATCAGCAATATGAGGTACATCACACACACACACACACACACACACACACGCGCGCGCGCGCAGAGAGAGAGAGAGAGAGAGAGAGAGAGAGAGAGATCCACTTAATATTGAGGATAAATTCCTACTCAAAAAATGTGAATGTGCAAAAATGAGAGGAAAGGGAAGAGGAAGAGGAAAACAATTAGTATAGAATTCTAAAAGAACATTTTTCATTCCCCCTTACTAATTAATATCAAGCACAACCCCTCTTCTTCTTCTTCTTCTTCTTCTTCTTTGATATAACCACGCGTCATTATCGGTCACTACCGTCCATCCTTGCAATATTCCAGATCGAACCCATTGCGACCACCGGTGGATTCAAGTTGACGTTGAAAAACACACCGTAACTACTATTTTTTTTTGTGTTATTGATGGAAGTTATCGATTGCGTTGTTTGTATTGTCGTTTATCCATTGAAACTACACAAAATCCCCCATTGGCATCCACATCCTTTTGTGAGGCAGAACTTGATGCTTTTAGAGTTTGCATGCTTGGGCGATGCTTTGATAACATATAGTGTCATCAATCACTATTCCCGACCACAATAGAAACACATACGCATATATATATATATATATATATATATATATATATATCAGGCACCACCCTGTAATCGTTGCTCAAATCCCTCCGGACTACAACACGAACAGAATGGCACAATTGAACTTCTCATTGGTACCCGCGTGGTGGTATAATTACTGCTATCTATTTTCCTCTCTCCCATTTGCCAGCAGATCATGCTGATTTGCCGGGTTTTCCTTCTCGGCAAAAGCATTGTACATTTGCTTATGTGATTATGGTAAATTAGGAAAAGGGCGCCCACCCGGGCATTAACAAGTAAGCTAGTACAGTATTTGCGCCATTCTTTTATATTGACACCCACACGATTCTTTTTAGGATTATTCAAGTGATCTTTAATGGCGTGTTGCGGCTCCTTCCTTCTAATGTTCCGCGCAGAATGTAAGTTAATTAAATTATAAAATAGCATAATCACCTAAACTTTTGGGTTACTTTAGAACCACCATATCGGAACGGCTCGACGAAGTATTACAGAAATGTTTGGCCCCCCGTAGACAATCATAATGAACATTCAAAGGAAATTAAAGAAAGGCAAAAATTCTAGGTTGTCTAAAATATTTAATTTAGTTTGACGTGCAAAATCGTTTAGAAGCGGTGCATGCTAGCAAGTAATACTGCAAGTTCCTCATCATCTTGTAAGCTAACTAGATATAGATCAGTGTCACCTACGCTAAGGTATACATATCTAAATGTGCTATGCATACGTAGCTGGACATTTGCCTTTCTTTTTGTGCATTAGAACATAAATTAGCTAGCTTGCCTGCAAGTGCGATGCGCGATGAAATGTGTCATAGTAGCACTTTGTTGTGTTGGGCATCGCGCCGCATGCAAAGATCGCATCGCAGGCGCATTGTAACAACGTCCACGTGCGTAGTAGGGCGTTTCAGCATGATCAATGACACAGCCACTATCATGTGAGGCGTGCGCTATTGACTAGATATATGAGATATCACACCTGAGACAGGTACGGTACAACACGTAACCGTGCTAGCGTGGGATCTGAGATGTGGTGCCACAGGCTAAGATGCTACTTGTTGTTTGTATTAAAGAACGAACGGGAATAGTCTAATCTATATTAGTTGTATATACATGACTAATATATATTAGTTGTATACACATGAGATGATGTACACGGTGGCTACAATTTCTCAGAGAGCCCGGATAGCGAGCTATAATGCCAAGCAGCTAGCTCTAGCTGCTGGCGCTGCGCGCGGGCCGGGGCGGAGAGGGGAGGAGGTGGATATTTAAGGATGACTCAGTTATGCATGAAGGCTCTGATGCTAGCTATATTTGTAATCATTGTGTGTATAAAGTCTTGTAAAACATCCACATGTTCTCCCTTAATGAGGTGTCTCAATCTCTTCTACTCTCTGCCTTAGCGATTGCCAGGAAAGTATTGCTGTACGTTCTTAAACTTCTTCGCACTTTCTTTGTTGGCCTCTTTCCCCATCGCGAAAAAGTTTAGGTAATATGGATCGGAGACTTTGTAGATCATTTTCTCTGAAAACGCATATAGAACAATGGATGAGGATGAAACAAGACGAGTCAGAGAGATAGGAAGGAAAGGTAGATAGCTGGTGGCATCGGAACAATTTGAAACAAAACTCCGATTCCCACCATGGAGGCTCAACACGTAATCATAGGGAAGGACCTTAGTGCTTGATGATGATAAATGGCGGGGTGGTGTTTCGTTTTTACCTGAATGTATTATTACGACAACTTCACAACCATGTCGCCCTGACTCTACGTCCTCTTTATTTCTATTTTCCATAGCCTTACACGAAATTATGTTGTCGCTATGGCAAAAAGAATAGCAATTAACAATTCTTGGTCATTGAAAATGAATACGAATGGATGGGATTTACGCCATTGGATACCATGTACTGCTTGTCGTAATAATAAAGTCAAGAAGTGTCGTCGACGCCACGTGGCCTAAGGACCATACTCGACTCGTCCCCATCCCTCTTTTGCTTACGGTTCGAATTGGCGTAATTACATACCAGAGTATTAGAAACACGCTTTATAGCGTGAGGCTGAATGTAAGCCATTTACGTGGAAGATGCATAACAGCAAATCATGCTTTTAAAAACCAGGTTTAACTTTGCTCATATGCTGTGGTTGTGCGATTTTGTGTAGACGTCGTTGAGAAGCCAGTACCTTCTAGCTATTAAGGGAGTTAGCGGACTGGCGTTTTGCTAAGGCATATCGGCTGTTGATTTATTCAAGCTTTGCTTCCGGCGCTGAGTCGAGGATTCCATCATACAATGGCACGCTTCATCTGCTTTACTGCAGTGGTCCTTCCTCTGATAGTTACTCAGGCAAGGCTCCACAATTCTCATGTCAAGGTAGCACGAATTTTCAAGGATAGTCGACTATAATTTACTGGTATCATAAAAAAGGCTCGAATCACGCCTTCGGTTAGTTTTCGCTCCAAGTTCAATTACCATCGCACAAGCAAGCCTCTACTGGTGAGGGCTGAAAATGATTTTTCCGACGACTTCAAGAAGTGAGTAAATCTAGGCTTACATTTTAGTCCGTGAACTGGAGAAGCTAATGAAATAATTTTATAAAGGAGGGTAGAGCGAATGAAAGATGAAAGAGCATCAAGCCTTGCCGACGACCTCAACGATTCTGGTGAATGAAGAGTCTAGTCGTTGATTTGCTGTCTTGCGTCGATTTGCTGCCTTGAGGCTTAGCCGAACGCCTTTGCTGTTCCTTTTAGATAAGTCAAGCTTGCCCTCTGCGGACGAAATTGGGGTTCCTGCTGCCCAGCAGGTTAGATTTCTGTCGAAAAGCTAAAATGGGACACGCCACTTCTTATTTGTGGCTGAAAGTCTTTATGCTCATCATTGATCTCTCTCTCTCTCTCTCTTTTCTTCTTCTTCCTCCAAAGAATTTATGCACGTGGGTGTAGGAGTACTGAGAGAGTGATTAGAATAATGTGTGCGTTCTCCCCATCCTCCTCATTACTGCATGTGGCCACAACAGCCTACAAAGGAATTGGAAAATGCGAAGAAAAATGGGCTGTTGTTCAACTGGCCTTCTCTGCCTTGGCCGAAGTATCTCCTTAGGATTGGAACATTATATGCGGTGATATGATCTAACGATACCAATAAATACGATGATTCTTCCGCTGACAATTTGTTTATGTTTTACACAAAGACTATAGCAGCGCTTTCGTTTCCGTTCTCCCAATCTGGATTCGATGGGTACGTACCATCTCCAAAAAAATGAATCCTTTAGATTCATATATCAAGGAAATGGCCGAGTGTGTTTTGGTTACTGCGCTGAGCAAAGTTGTGTGCTTTTTCCGCAGGAGAGACCTCAAAGCAGAGCTTATAACCAGCAACATGGTAGTAGCCCGAACAGAGATCGAACGATGATTAAATAATAAATACATCGCTTAAAGTATCGTCCTCAGCTGGTTTAACGTGTTGGACGCAGGTAGCCCTTGGGGTGCTCGAGTTGCTGTTACTTCGGCTCTTTGTTTCGTGGGATTATATCGGGCAGCGGCTGGTACCGTCTCCCCCTCCTCATTATCATCATCATCAAAATAAGACCGTGCTTTAAATGACTAAACGACAGGTTTCCGAGAAGGTTGAGTATGAGCAAACTGGGTGGTACGATGGAGATGTGTGGGAAAAGCCTCCACAGGTAATATTATTATTATTAGTAGTAGTCGTCCTCGTCACACTACCAACGTCGTCGTCCTACCCCTCACCCGGATGCTCCTTTACACTTTCCATTGCGGCGACAGGTGGTGGCTCGCGACAGGCTTTTGCATAGCTCAGAGGTCACGACTAGGAGAACCATATACACTTTCGACATGAGAATGGCCGTTTACCGTTGCATTATTGGAACAGGTAGCGCCCGCGATGCAGCGAATCCAGAGCTCTCTGCTCGCATTTGCTGTGGCCCTCTTCGTATCTGCAAACTCCTTCAACACGGTAATACGCTATGCCAAGCGGAAAAGCGACACGTCGCGGGCCTAGAGAAAGATTCTTATGATTTCGTTCGCAGGTTAGCAAGGTCGAAGACCCGAGAGCTACCACGCGGCCATCGTTTCTAGAGCAGCTTAAAAGCCCTGACCAAGATACTCGGGTGGGTTCGATCCCCATGTTAACTGATGTTATATGAATAAGTAATGGTGAACGTTGTCTACTGCTGCTGCTGCTGCATAACAAGAGAATGCTAGATCTGCGCGCGCACACACACACACACACACACACACACACACCTACACCTAATACACCCCCTCAATTGAATCTACCAATCTATAAAGGATAAAGCCATGGAGCAGGCTATCAAGGCTGCGGGCGACAGGCCAGCGTGGGTGCAAGAAAACAGGATCTAGTTTCTGTTGTTTTTGTTACAGCGTTCCGTGCTTGATAGTGGGGCGTTTATGATTCTCCAGATACTGCCTGGATCCATACTATCGAGCCCAAGCTGGGGGGTCTGGTTGCAAGTAGATGGCCAGGAATACGTAGCGCGAACAAAAGGTTGAAACAATAGAAATCGGGAGCTGGCGACTGCTGGCACAGAACTTCATCCTCACTATATTGTGTATCTATTTGCCAGTGACTTCACGTCATGACCTAAACGTACAAGCTGAATAATTGCAAGGCTTCCACCGTGATCCATATGTGATTCATAAAATGCGTGGCCGTGCACGCCAGCATATGACATATACTTGATCGCCAATGATCGAATTATGCATGTTGACATGACACGCGCTCACGCACGGACTCGCTTCTAGCTATTTCCATGAAACTTCTAGAGCTTTGCACACCGAGACTTGATCGATACGTGCGATCAAATCAAGACGACATGTATATGTTCACTATAGCTAAATTTATAAATTGCGGCATTCAGTGCACAGCTTGCATGACACGGTACGTACGCTTAGTGTTCACACCTTACCTAACAATGCAGTCAGGCACGTTGCAATAGGCAAGACGATACAAAGCACCTATACTGTGCGCCATTGGCTCAATGCCACTGCTCATATCTCCTTGCAAAATATGATAGATAGCAGAGACCAAGTATATACAAGTATATACGTGTCTCTTGCGCAGGAGGGTCGAATAGATTGTAATATGCTGCCATATTCGCAACTTGCTTAAGTAAATAAGGAACGTTCAGGACTCGGCAAGACTACCACAGTAGCGCGGTTACGTCTTACTACTATGGCATATTTGGTGTCCTACCAGCTTACTCAAGACTCCTTATCTCTTCTTTGACTACTTCCAAAACCCTAGCAAGGGACCGCTTCTTCGCAACCCGAAAATGAACTGCCAAAACCATGTTCGCAGTTGCTGCTTCTGAATCCGACGAGGACCCAGCAGCAGCCATGTTTTCAGGATGATGATGATGATGATGATGCTTCTCCAGCCACTTCAGGTCTTCTTCCAAGGTGGTAGGGAACTGGCCCAGGCACATCGCGGAAACACCCTGGGAAGAAGAACGCATGCCGTTGTCAGCCAGTGTTCTCATACTCGTCGCGCATTATCGTACATGTTGTTGTTGTTGTTGTTGTTGTTGTTATTTGGCAGAGTACCGCGATGGTCTTCAGTGCTTCTTGGTCGATTCGTTTCTCCGAGATCTTGCCATCCCCAAACTCGAGGCTCTGCAGGTCTTGCACGGCTACTCCTGGTGATGATATACATAGCTGTGGTGTGACTACTAGGTTGCTGATGGAGGACGCGGGTTATAGTTGCACCCCCCCATTTCAGGAGGAATGAGAGGAGAACACGTTGTTGTCGGACCTTTCATCTCAGATGGGTCATCGATAGCCATCAGACGCGAAACAGCTCGTATACGAGAATCAACTGACATATATATAAATATATATATATATATATATATATATTTGTGTGTGTGTGTGTGTGTGTGTGTGTGTGTTTATATGCTTATATTTTACTGTTGCAGAGTATATCATCACAGCACACCGACCAAGTACCAGGAATGCTCCTTCTAGAGGTGGTGCCGCCCATGCGTTGTCCTCCTATCTTAACGGTGTCCCCTTGAGCAATCTTTAATACATTTAGGGCATTTGCCCTCCTTTTCACGGTTACGTCACGACGACACGTTTGACAGTGAAAGGCTATCAGATATACCTTCATTTTCGCTCGCGCGCATTGAAAGAGACAGCAAACGCAAACATTACGGTGGAAATCCTACCACGTTTCTTGGAGTGAACTGTGAGAAAGTCCGGAGATTACCCGTGCCATCTGAAACCAATTTTTAAGAGAATATATATCAGCATAGGACTCTCGCATGATTATGATTTATGGTACTGAAAATGCTGTTTGATTTAGCGATATAATGATATGAATATATCTCACAACTTTGATTCATTATTTTGATCATTGTCCTATCAGTGCAACATGCATCTTTGCCGCTCTCCAGCAGGTCTAAAAGAACGGGTGGAGGATGGAGGACGGAGAGAACGAACAAGTGCAAGAAGCAACCTCAAGAAACTCGGAGTTGAAAGCCAGGTCAATGCTGTCGTTGGGATTGTTTTCATCCACGAAGCCATAATCCAGAAGCTGCCAAATAACAAATGCACTTGATGAAACACGATATAGGCAAAGTGATAAATCGATATATATATATATATATATATATATATATATACACACACATATATATATATATATATATATATATATATATATACATATCTTGCGAAAATAACAAAGACTGCATCCGCACCTACCAGATCATCATTTGTGAGCGACTTGCCGTATTTTATGAAAAGCTCATCGCCCTTCGAGATGTCCAAAATCGAGTCGAGATCTATGGTAAAGCCGCCATCTTGGCTAAGGGGCTTCGGTTTTACCTGGTAGAAACATGTGATTTGATTGCATCGCGGAGTGAGAATATGAGGCAGGAGATTATGGTAATCCAATTTTATCCCAAATAGTACTGATCCAACAGTTGGAGCATACCATGCAGCATCACCACCACCACCACCACCACCACCATCATCATCATCAACAACAACAACAGGAACCAAACAATGCCAACTTCGACAGCTAGCAATGCCATGCAGTCCCCATCTTTTGACGACGACAACGACAATGGAGCACGAACAAGCAACCTTGCAGTTCGGTGTGAAGCTGTGGTTGCATAGATCGATAAGGGGAAGCATGGCCCTCTCCCCTCCGGACAAGCTGAAAGCACGAGAAAGCACCGCTGCCATTCCCCAGCCCAGAGCGTTCATATCGATCTTGAGTCCTGGCAACATCAATACGCATATTTATCTGGCACTTACAAAAAGCAGCAGCAGCAGCAGCAGCAGCGGCAGTAGTATTTCTATACAATGGCGGGCAAAGGCCTCGCGACCTTCAAAAGTTCCATCGGATCCAGACGAAGACAAATGCTGATTGGTGAAATCGTTCAGGAACCGACTCCGCAATGTGACCTGCGGTATTATCATTCGTTGTTGTTTAGTTGCGAGGCCTGCAAGTTACAACTACTTGTACTACTACCTGTTGAATTACTGGAGGGTATTGCAGGGCGTGCAACTCTTCTCGGGAGAAGAAAATCGGTATCCCTGATACTAAACATCGGACCATTTTCAAAAAGCAATTGGGACAAGGTAGTAGTAGTAGTAGTAGTAGTAGTAATAGTGGCAGTGGGAGGAGAAGAAGAAGAAGAAGAAGTAGTAGTAGTAGTAGTAGGAGGAGGAGGAGGAGGAGGAAGAGTTGTAGCTGAAATTGCTTCAGGATGCCACCAGGAAGAACAAAAGGAAAAGGATGAAGATTTGTTGTGCTGTTCGAGGTATCTTACAACCATGATGTTGCATAGGGAAGGCTATAATACTATAACGTCTATACTGTTTGTGCAAAAATTAATCAGGTGGCCTGCCACTTGAGAAAGAGGAGAAATAGAAGAAGAAAAGCTTGCGGTGGACAATAATACCTGCATTAGGGAGGTTGGCTACATACGAACTATGAAACCCTGAGTTCCCTGTTGAATGAGTATGTGTGTGGAAGTTGCTAGCTGGGTATGTTATTCAGGTGCTTTCTCTCTCTCTCTCTCTCTCTCTCTCTCTCTCTCTCTCTCTCTCTCTCCCTCTCCCTCTCTCGCTCGCCCCCCCCTCCCCCCCAAAAAAAAATCTTACAATCATTTACCTCGTGTGCGTTCGAGAAGAAGCCGTAAGCCTAAGGAAAGCAAAAGTGAAACCACAAATAGTGCGACACGATGTTAAGGAAAGTTACCCAGTTTGACTCCCCACAACTCCGAAGGTATACGGCCACACTGGAGTTGTTCACAAGTTGCAAGGGCTCATTCGCTTATATAAGTTTAGATATGTTGTTCTTCCAAAGGGGTGTATTGCGAAGCTAACGAGGGGGGGGGGGGGAGTGGAGTGAGGAATCTTACTAGATCGTGGATGTAAGCTGGATCTCCTTTTTTGATGGAAAGAGGAATGTCACTGGGTAGTGAGACAACGGTTTCCCCAGCTGCAATTGGCCTTTTGGCTACCAAGCGATAACCTACCCATTATTCCAGGCATCGATGCTAAGGCGTATGACGTCACTTTATACGTAGCACTGCCGGGTAGTCTGTGGTAAATTAACCACCTGAGTCGGGGGACCACTGAACCTCGACGCTATTTCGGAAAACCGATCCTGAATTGTCTAGCCACCTCAGCATCTCATCCATCACCCCTGGAGTTACCTGCATGTGAACAAGGGACACGTGTTCATCAGGGGCGGGGAGGCTATTTGTGAGTGACTTGCAGACTTCACCACCCGGTCATCTTGGTTTTGACTTGGACGGTTAACGGAGAATCTCCGTCTTTGGCTCGGAATTGCTGTGGACATACGCTCTGCGGAGAAGCAGCCTGGGATGAAGGCGCTGCAGCATCTTTTCAGGGCTCTCGGGCCAGAGCCTGGACTTGCCCAAAAGGCCACTACACGCCCCCTCCTCTGCACCACAGCCGCCAGCAGCATTACTCGTGCGAACCCAGCAAAGCTGCCGCAGAACTCACGTCGATCTCGGTTCTCTCGCTCTGTACGAGGATAAAAAAAAACCGGCATTGCCCCAATCATCTCTCGAGACTTTCCGAGACATCTCAAAAGCAAGGAAATAATCGTAGATCTAGTGGTGATTTCTAGTAAAAGACAGGGTCAAATTCTTGTCGCACCGAAAAAGTCATTTGGTGTATTTCTTCCGCCGGATCTTCCCAACACCAGACGAGCCCCCTCTGCAATCCGAGCAGGATGGCGGCCGCGTGCCGGTTGCTTCTCCCGCTCGCTCTAATGATCTCGGCCTTTGGGAGGTCCTATTTGGCCGATCAACCAAGGTAATTAAGTGTTTTATGTTTTTCCTTGAACGAACTCGAATGGAGTGAAAGTCCGCCTGCTTCGGAACAGAAGGGTATTTGACTGTGAATTTGACGTTTGTTCTGTGCCCGGACCAGCGAAAACTTCTATGAGCGGAGCTTTCGACTGGGGATAATAAAACCTAAGAATTTCCCGGATGCTCTCAAAATTATAGAAGATTACCGAATTCTTGTCGAAGTAAGTAAAAGGCTAATGGAAGGAAGTACCTCGATCCTGACGATGATGATTCTGAAATTCATTTATGATGATCAGGATCTCTTAGCTGAAAGACACATTCTAGAGGCATCATTAGGTGCTGACGACGACGAAGATCAACGCTATTGTGACTTTGAGTCCAGCACCACCACCTGTGCAGGCCAAACGGTGATATTTACTCTCCGTAATAGTAGTATCAATTCTTTTAAAAAAATGCAATATAATTCCTCCCTAGATTCACTTTCATGCATCCAGCTCTACCTAAAGTTGTTGCTATCTATCAAATTGTATGCCTCTCTGTCATCTTTATGTCCATGTGTGTGCGTAGAGGTAGCGAAGAGAGAAAGTTGTCTGTTGCCTCTACAGTGTTAGTTACTACTTATTACATAGGCTTGTGCATAGAAATGATACTCCTCATTACATAAGTTTGTGCAAAAGAAATGATACAATGTTTAAGATTTCTCAGGAAACCAGTGCACAAGATCTCGATTTGGCAGCAAAGAGCAGCGTGGAAGATGTGGAGGAGTCGTTGGAGGAGCTGTTGGCTGAAGGAGGGCTTCCAGCTGATGCACCGAAGGAAATGAAGGCGATTTATGACGAGTTGCTGGAGCAAATTGAGGAGCACAAGGCGGTGATGAAACGAGATTGGACTGACAACGATTTTCAGGTATGTGCATTTTTGCAAAATACGGGGATGTAGTGAAAATGCACACTCCGTGGCTCTGGCCTCCCCCGTAGATCGATTGTCTTTTCATTCAACGGGTTATTTGCTGTGCGGGATGTTATTAAATCATCACTAGGGTGGGTTCGAGGCAAATCAGAAGGCGCTTGCGGAGTACGAGCAAGAACTAAGCCAGATACTCACGGCTGGTTTTCTCGAGATAGCAGGGACGGTTGATGATGCGCCATCATTACAAGACCCGACAGCATCATCTTCCCCATCGTCCCTGTCGATATCACCCTCCTCCTCCTCCTCCTCCTCATCATCATTATCATCAACAACATCAGATGATCGAAATCAGGACTTAAGCGTTAGTTTATTGCAAGCAAAGGAGCTGTTGGCACAAGCGGTGTCATCCAATGATGAACTCGTACAACAAAAGGCGGGGGCCGTCAACCGAGTCCTGAGTCGCCCTAAGAATTTAGGTTAAATATAAGCAAGAAAAGGAAAGGAAAAGAGGAGGGGGAGGGGGGGGGGGGGGGATATTAATGTCTTCTTTGCAACCAATTCGTATATCCAATTGAATTTGTTTATCCGTGAAAGGCCATGCTCTGGACCTTGTGGGTGCTTATCTCAAGAACTACATGCTAGACCGCGCGGATGCCATCATGTCCACCATTTTGCCGATATGTCGGAAGAAAAAGGTAAGATTGCTGTTGTTGTTGTTGTTGTTGTTGTTGTTGTTGTTGGGGCCAGCCAACAACCAAAGAAGATCGCCAAAAGCACTGACATGGGAGAAGAATGGATGGGGCAGAATGGGCAGGGAGAATATCATCGAGAGAGAGAAGAAGGAAGAAGTTTGTTGGTAGAAGCACGAATACATACATACTTGCAAAAGTAATAGGCGAGACTTGTGCGCCCTCTTCGGCATTGTGCATGTATCATTTGAAATTTAAAACCGACATTCTTTCCCCCATCCACCAAACATGATGCGTACAGGGAAAGCTGTGGTTAGTCAAGGCTCTCAACTTCTACGCGGTAATAATCAGATAGATGATAATTCAGTTGATGATATGGAGGTTGTCGTTCTCCGTGAATGTAATAGTTATCATCATCATCATCATCATCATCATCATCATCAGGCCATACGAGCGAAGCAGTCGCGGTACTCGGAGTCGCTGGTAGCTCTATGCTTGTTGCAATGGCTCTCAAAGAATACCTATAGTTGCGCGTAGTAGTAGCAGCAATAGTAGTGATAGTAGTAATAGTGGTGGTAGCAGTTGTACATTATAAATGCAAACCTGATTATGCGTACACTCACAAAGGAGTTCCTCACGGAGTTAATGGAGATTCTCAACCTGGAAGAATCAGAACCAGGCAGCAGTCCACACATTCTCCATCCTCTTCGTCGTAGCCGTCCTTGCCAATTTGCAAGATTCGTGCATGTTACAGCATGCACCATCCTATTCCTATCATGATGATCACGCTAATGTCGTGTCTTCATACTTGCGTGCTCACAGACACACACACACACACACACACACACACACACACATATATATATATATATATATATATATATATATACGTGTATAAGTTCCACTCCCAATACTTACTCCGTCACTACAAGTTGGTAAGCATGATGATCATGCTACTGCTGCTGCTGCTGCCTCGGTATGATGATGGTGATAATGACAAATGGTAATGATCGTTGTTGATGTTTAAAAAATGGATGCATCTAACAGGCGCGTGGCGGGTTTACGACATGGTGTACCGCAACTTCGGTTGTTAAATCTTTCCCCTCCCCTTTTGTTGAGTTTGTTCTCCCTTTGATTTCTCCCGTCTAAACACTCCTCCTTATCATCATCATCATCATCATCATCATCATCATCCCATCGTCAACTCTATAAATGCAATATTTGGGGACACCGATGTTTCTGCTACGTCTCTATGCGGGCTGATTTATGACCAACATTGTGCGTGTGTGTTTGGAAGTGCGTGAGCAGAAAGAATCATTTACCTATTTCCTGAAGTTAATGCCTTCTCCTCCTTCTCCTCCTCCTTCCTTCTTCTAACCCCACCCTCTCCTTCTCCTTCTCCCCTCATCCTCAGGAGTGACATACGAGGGCCTCGGTCTGCATATAATCAAGAATAACCACAACAACAGATATATACTATATATGATGCACAACAGAAGCTGATTTGTGAATGTGGTTGACGATGGTTGTGGATGATGGTGATTATGATATTGCTGCGATTTCGACGATGGCGACTGTCAGGACGGACCGAGGAAGCTCTAATTTACTTTGAGAAGGCAATGAATGTCAAGGTGGCACACACACACACACACACACACACACGGACAGAGAGAGAATGAGAAAGAGAAGAAAGCACGCCATATATCATGGAATATGACATGCTAAGGGAGAAATGGCAAAAATAAAAATTGTGATGCATCTGTTGTTTTCCTCCTCCTCCTCCCCCCCTCCCCCCCTCTCCCCATCCTCCAAGGTGGATGCTGGCATTGCAGCAACCTGGTTTGATATGTGGGATATTGGACGAATGAAGTCCATCTTTGCTTTCCACTCACGGTAGTATTAGTAGTCGTAGTAGTCGATAAGAAGAAGTAGTAGAGACCCAGATAGAGGATGGGCTGAAGATGTTAAGAGCACAGCAGCGACTTGAAGAGAAAGGCCTTGTATTAATACCTGGAGGGAGACGTTTGCTTTCATGTTGCTTTGATTTTCGTTGTCCTGTTACATATTCTTCTTCTTTTTGCCTTTCCTATTCTATGCCTCCTTTGTAAATCGTCTCTTGTTGCCGTTCCTTCCTGGCGCGAGTACAGAAACGAGTCGGAGCTTTGGGCGGCAATAGATACCGTTAAGAATGCGCTAGATTTACACGAGAGGGACGAAGGTGATGGCAAAAAGTGATGATGATGATGATGATGATGATGATGATGATGCGATGAATGTTGATATAAACCAGGAGAATCTTTGAATAGGCTATACATGCCTGCTCATCCATTTGTGCTGCATAAGTGTTTTGGCGATGGTGCTGTCACCGCACGCAACGTGCATGCAAGCTGTAACACAGTCCTAACACACGACGATTATGCCTTTTCCCACCTTTTGCCACCTATAAGGTTCGGATAAAGTAATGTGTGCAAAGATCCTGCACACGGTAGTAGTAGTAGTAGTAGTAGTAGTAGTAGTAGTAGAAGCTGCAGCACGAGCGGTATTTGAGAACATTCAATTCCGTAGAACCTTGTCGTAAGCAAATACTGTGCGTCCAATCACAAACCTCGAGAGCTTTTCTTTCCCCCAGAAGCTTCATCTCTGCAGAAGAAAATACCATTTCGTAGTCGTTGTCCTCCTCCTCCTCCATCTTATTCTTCTTCCTCGCATTGAAAGAAACAGACGACTGCTGAACCGCTAATATCCTCAGGTTGGAGAGTGCTACGTTGCTCTAGCCATGCAAAGAGAAGCAGCATCAGTGGACCAAGGCGAAGAGGAGGAGGGGCAGCTGGCAGATTCTCCCAGTGATGATGAACAGGGGCGACGCATGCCGAGGAAGAAGAAGAAGAAGAAAAGGAAGGAACGAGTGGGGAAAGGGAGGAGGAGGAAGAAGGAAGGCAAAACAACGGCAAACAGCAAGACGGATGATGATGAGGAGGAGGACGGAAACAATGATGACGATCATGATGATGGGAGATATCAGCTGCCCCCTGAAAAACTGTGAGTGAGTGTGTGTGTGTGTGTGAGAGAGAGAGAGAGAGAGAGAGAGAGAGAGAGAGGACCTGGTGTTCTCAATGCAATACAATGCCATGCAATGTAATGTAAAGAGAAAGAGAGAAAGGAGGTGGCTCTCTTCTTCTTGGGAACATCACCACTAGGATGTGCGCCAAACATGCCCAACATCCTTTCAACCGCGCACTTCCTCCATTTTTACCCCCCTCTTTCTTTAAGATCTCGCTGTACCACAAATAGATTCCGTAAAGCGCTCGAGTACCTGCAGAAATCACATGCATTGTTCAAGAAACATAAAGGTGAAAAATGTGTGGTAACTAGTACAACATTAATGCCAAGTGGTGATGATATATGACGGTGTGATGATGATGATGATGATGATGATGATGATGATAATTATTCCAAGGTACCGAATATGTACTTAGAAACGAACGTAATGATCGCTTTCTGTTCAACATAAATATAGTCGCATCGTCATTTCCCCTCGTTTCATCATCATTATCATCATCATCATCATCGTCGTCATCGTCGTCATCATCGTCATAATCATCACAAACACATATATATTCTACCAGGACCTTACAACCCATTAACAGGCAAACAAGCAGAGTCAGGTTGCTGTCCTTTCTCCCCCCCGCCCTGATTCAGAAACTAAACCCAAACGAGAAAAATCCCCATTCGTCTGCTCTCACTCCATCACCACCACCGCCCACCACTTGTCATTACTCAATGGTGATTTTTGAACGACCGAAGCTATCATCAGAGGGTCTTTTTTACTGTATTATCCACTCGCACTGTTGTGCGCTTATTTGCCTGATCATCACAGTCGCACAGTTGCTGCTGCGCCTTAAAGACTACTCGAAAGCCAAACCGTAAGGAAAACTTATCCCTAGCTAACAACATTGCCAAGAAGCAGTAGAGATCTCCCGCTCCTAAGCTTCCAGGCCGCTTTCGATTCGAGCTGAGTCGTCAAACACATACCAAACTTACAATATACACCTGCTGGGAGAGAGAGCGTGTTATCCTTCGCCTCGCCTCTCAGTGTGGCAATGCCGCAGGGCGCCATGAGCAGCGTTATTTCACACACACACACACACCTCTTCCTGATTGCGGTCGTCGTTTGGTAGGTTTCTTCTCGACGCGTTGATATCGGCTGGTACCAGGCAAAGCGCGTGGGGGGGAGGAGGAGAGAGTGGAGAAGGTGTGTTGGCAGTGAGGGGGGTTACCCATTCTTTCTCGAATGAATCCACTCTAAGGAAAGAGAGAGATCATCTGATAATTATTACGCGCTTGTATGTATTATATGTGCTCAGCACGCGCACACGAACACACACACACACACACACACACCACTGCTATGTTATAATGTAGATATTATATATTTACATTATGTATATACATTAATATATATATATATATATATATATATATATATCATAATAACAGTGTGTGGTGTATGTGTGTGTGTGTGTGTGTGTGTGTACAGTATTAAGCTATTCTTCTCCATACCTAAATATATTATACACACACATGTGAATATGGATACTTAGATGAAGATAGCAGCGAGGCTCTGAGAAGCGTTCAGATGATAGTAAGTGGCAAATATCATACCTGAGAAGCTAGGGAGGGAGTCGGTGTCTACGCAAAGGAGGGGGAGGGGGAGGAGGAATGCTGTTGAAAACAGCTCAGCCTTGCCCATGCCTCGATGACATATCTTTTGCTTTGAAATGCTTTTTTAATAGCAACGACAACAGCATCATCACCATCATCATCAACAACACCGTCGTCATCACCATCACCATCATCACCATCACCACCATCATCATCATCATCATCACCAACAACAACAACAACAACAACACCACAGGTTGACAACATACTCAACGCACACCGAGAGACTGAGGATCGAGACGGGCTCTCCCGGTACTTCGACGGGTTGCATGCGCTAGTGCAGAATGCAAAGGTTGTGTGCCGCTACTATTATTATCACCGTAACACCAATGGGAGGAGGAGGAGGGGGAGGCGGAGAATGAGATTATTACAGTAGCAAGGGCGACGTATTCGTTTTCCACGGGTAAAGGAGGAAAAATCTTGATAGTAGACGCTGTACTTGTTGTATTTTTGTGGCGTTATATCGTCAACCATACCGAAGTCATAATCGTCGTTCCTTTGGCATAGGCTCGGGGCCTTGGCACCGTAGATCCGACAGGGTAGTAGTAAGTAGTTGTTAGCACTAGTAGCAGTAGTAGCAGTAGAAGAAGAAGAACAACAACAACAAGTAGTAGTAGTAGTAGTAGTAGTAGTAGCATAAGATGAAGGAAAAGAAGAAGAAGCAGGAGAAATTGTGCAGGTGCTAGTACGAGAGAAGTAGCAGCAGCAGCAGCAGCAGCAGCAAAAGCAGCAGAGGTCATGATGACACGGTGCATTGATGAACCGCAACGACAATAGCTTACTCGTACGATGCAAGGATACTTCCTAGGAACAAAGAGCTACTACAATCCCTCTCTTCTTCTTAGTGATGATGTGAGGTTCTTTGATGATGGGCTGGTGGTCGTCACCAGGCCCCCTCCCCATTCTTCCGTGCGCTCTCCTTTCTTACTTGTTTACCGTTGACTGCAGATATGAGGGCCTGGTGTTCAAAAGCGCAATGGCAATCATTGCCTCTGGGTAGTATTTCCATACCCTTTTGCATTCGCGCAGAATAAGTGAAAAGAGGCCACAACACGATGACGTTCTCTGACACTATTAGCCCTCCCCCCTCCTCCCCTCCCTTCCCGCGTTTGAATCACTGAGGCTCACGTATACGTGCGCGCCCCCCACATGCACACGAACAGGACTCCAGATTCTCCTCGCCAAGCTTTGCAGCTCGTAGATAATGCACGCACTGGTGCAATAGGAGAGTAAGTCGATTGATCGAAATCACACGATGAAAAGGAGAGAAAGAGAGTAAAGAGCAACATTGTAGCTACTGGCTGCATATGTCGTAGTAGTAGTAGTAGTAGTAGTAGTAGTAGTAATAGTAGTAGTAAGTAGAAGTAGCAGTAGTAAGTAGAAGTAGCAGTAGTAGTAGTAGTTGTAGTAGTAGTAAAAGAGCTCATCGTTTAATCGATCGGTCGTCGTCGTCTTTATCGATTTGATCCAGATTTCAAGGCCAAATGCTTGCAACACTGATTGATTCGCTCGCCGCGCTTCCCGCCAGCCAGCATCCGTGAAATCGTCATCTCTGTGATCACCACCGAGTACATAGATCCTTTTTATCAGGCTTGGGTTAAATTAAATACCAAATAACGAATAGTTTTCGGGGATTTGGGCTTCTCGCATGCTTTCGCGAAGTGGAAATAAGGCGCATCACTAGACTAATCCTCTGCCGATAATATCGTCACTGCTTCGATGATAATGGCCGACAATTACAAGATTTATGATTGCAAGTCGGAAAAATCTGCGCTTATTCTAGCATTGCATAAAGTTGCGATGTGAACTCGCAAGAAGGGCTTCTTACATTATATTGCGCTAATCTTCGCCAGAGTCTATGGAGGTCGTCATTGCTAGATTGGCTATACCCTCAATGATCGACATGTAATCCATTATCTCACACGTTACATTTGTAGAAAATGAGCATTGATTATGGCTGCATGCACGCTGCTTTACATAGCTGCATCGGGATGATAATTACAAAAAGTTGATTTGTTCATTACATCCATCTCACACGTTTGCGCGGCTGCGGTGTGCGTCAAGAGACGTGTGAGCGCAATGCTCTGTCGCAGCATGTGTGTGCTGTGCTGCAGGGCATGACTGCTCGTATTTATGGACACACGTAGAGCGTAAATTGAATGCAATGTAAATATAATGGTTATTCGCACAACGCGGCACCGTGATGAAAATTAGAATTTTATATGCACGCAACATCCATGAGAATCATATCACATCCAAAATGACCCATATCTAGATGTTTCGTGTTTAGGAGATAGTCGCAAGGACCCCCTTCATCGCTCCCTCAAAATCAGATAGCAGCGCTTTGTTTTCGCACTTTATTGTCGCAGCATATCTGTGGGGGGGGAAGAAGTTGTTAGTATTTAGCCTTTAGCAGGTGTTTTGTTCCATGTGTGACGTGATGATGATGTCTGATGCACTCACTTTCCCGATTCTATGTGAAGATTTGCCTCCACCAGGAAAAAACTTGAATCCTTAGCCTGACGTCATCGCATAAAATGGAGGGAGGAGTGAGCCAGGAATTCTTGCGCGTGGTGGATAAAGGGTTGGGGGATGCGCGCACGCAAAAAGAGACGACACTTACACTCTGAGCGTAGAAGTAGAACTTCATGAGTCCGCCCTTCGCTCCGGAGGCGACGGTATCTACCAGAAGTACACCATTTGTCATTACCATTTTTCTTACATCGAATGGAAGAAAATCATAACCCACAACCCCACCCCATTCTGTGGGATACGCGCTATATGCTTGCGCCGACTATGACGACGACGATGAAGCTTGTCGTTTAAATAGTACCTATATGGTTTTTCCTAAAGAGAGCGACTATTTGTTTGACTCCAGGGACGGGGGTCTTGAGGACTGCAGTGAGCACAGTAGTCTTTGGTAGAGCGCCCCACTGTAGCAGCAGCACATAGATAGGTAAGGAGGGGGGAAGGATAACAATGTCAAAATACGTTTCACACACGCGCACACACGCACACGCACACAAACTGCGACTACTTTCAATAGCCACCACCGCCACCACCACAACGACCACAATCACCATCACCACCAAAAACAAAGACGAAGGCAGCTAACTTAAACAACACACGGCGTAAACGGAGTGCATATCTGGACAACAACTACAATAACAAAGACTCTCTCTCTCTCTCTCTCTCTCTCTCTCTCTCTCTCCCTGTAGCGTTACTACAATATCTCCTTGTGGAACAATCGCCAGTATCCTCCTCCTCCTCCTCCTCCTCCTCATCATCATCATCATCATCATCATCATCACCATTATTTACCTTCTTCTTATACAGCTGAGGAGCTAACTTAGGCTTCGGAGTGAGAGCTTGCTGCTGCTGCTGCTGGTTGCCTCCATTATCAACAACGACAGGCGTATCGTCGGCCAACGAAGCCAGTATATCGATGGCTGGTGGGGGCACAGTCTGGATAATGCCATAGTATTTGCAGCAGAGCAAATCAGCACTCAGCATTGGTTAACCGAGTCAGAAGAGAGATGGGGAAGGAAAGGAAGAAGACGACGAAGAAGAAGAAGAAGAACGACGATTTACGAACAAAGGATGAGAATAAGACGATTTACTTAATCATCCCATTAGCATTGTGATCCCTTACTACTACTACAATTGTTGTTCTTTGTTGATTGCTCATCAGTATTTTATTATTATTTGTACCTTTTTCACCTCGGCGGTGGTCTGCTTCACCTGTTTGTTTGCCAAAACACACACACACACACACACACACACACACACATAAACACACACACATAAACACACACACATAAACACATGTATACGTACTCTTAGTTCTTTCTTCCTTCTTGTGGCGGGTGGTGTATGTGCAGGAACGTTGGTGGCGATGTTGTGCCCGTTAGGTGATGATGATGATGATGATGATGATAATGAGGGGATTGATGGCTCACTCCATCATCATATGATTTAGTGTTTTGTGACGACCGAACCTCGAGGGGCGTTTCCGTCTTGATTTGAGTTATTGGAGGAGACGTTCCAGCTAACCAAACACCATCAACGCGTCACAACACAGAACCCTCCCCCCCCTCCCCCTCCCTCTTCATTAAAACTTCGTGTTCTCTTCTTCAATAACCGCCGTCAATATCCCCTTCTCCATTCCCCGCTATTTACTACCAGGGTTGTTTGAAGAAAGAGGAGATGCAACGGTGTTGGAGGCAGTAGAAGTAGTAGGGGAGTTAGGCGCCTCCGTGGGATCTTT